>PVJC01038522.1:0-16718 GCA_004026665.1 Murina feae | reverse complement strand
TCAAGGCCCCTTTTGGGGAGACCTGACTCCTTCTAGCCTGTTGGTTCTGGAGGCTCAGGCCCAGCTGGCAGAGAAATGGGCCTCGGCCACCACTGCCGCCGGGTCACCCAGGAGGCCCCTGGGTGGTCAGGCTTGTCCCTGCAGGAGGCTGGGACTGCTGCCTCTCCAGCTCTCTGCTGCTCCAGGCCCAGCCCTTGTCTGTCTTTCATGTTGGAAATATGAAGTGTGACTTCCCTTGCACAGGGAAGCCCCAGCCAACCCACGTTCGGGCTTATCTCTTTACTCAGCGCAGTGTTTGTTTTAGGGAAATCAAAGCACATTCTTCTCCTGCTTTCTTCAAAGGGAGGAAGGGCCAGGCGGGCTGCTGCAGGGAGCAGGGGCTGCTGAGTCCAGAGAGGCCAGGTCCGCGCTCCCCTCTCAGCCGCGTCCCTCTGGTCGCTGGAGCCCATCTCCAGGCACGAGCTGGTGTCAGAGGTCTCCGCACTCAGGTCTCTCACTGGCAGTCTCTTTGGATTTTGGCTCTGGGAGGAGGGGATGCCCCAAGTTCACTGGCCCCTGTAGACCTCCTCACTCCATCCAGGTCACAACCCTTCACCTTTGCACTGCTGAGCCCCTCCCCACTCCGGGCTTGGCCTTGCTGTGATTCCTGCAACTCAACTTCGGGGCTAACTCGCCTGTCTGCAGCCCAGAGAGGCCTTGGTTCAGCAAGAAAGTTATCCCTCCCCTCCTCAAGTGCCTGCTTCTTTCCTGTCCTTCTTTCCACCCCAGGCCCATGATCCCTAGGGCCAGCATGCTTCCCCTCACTCCCCCCTCCCCCGTCCCGTCCCTCCACTGAGGTCAGAGGTTTGTTGCAGGCTCCAGGATGCACTCAGCCAGGACTGGACCAGGCCTGTGCATGAACTCTGGAAAGTCACCTGGGCTGCCTGGGCTACTGAATCCCAGCCCCAGGGAAGAGCTGCCTGGGGCTTTGCTGGCTGTAATCACCTTTCATTGCCAGAATCTTGCAGTGTAACTGGCAATGCTCTCAGGTACAAACAAACAAACAAACAAACACATAAACACACAAAAGCAGAAAGAATAGCATAATGAAAGCTCAGGTGCCTCATCACCAGCTTTAAAAGGCCCTGACTTTCTGCTTTGGAGTTTCCTGGGGCAGAGGGAGGATGGGGGGGAGGGGGACGTCCCCCTTCTCACCTCACTCTTTGCAATACTTTTTCTTTAATTTGCAAACAGTTGGTGACTTTTTAGGTAAACTTGGCCCATGCCCTTCTGCCACAGCAAATAGAAAACTAATGCTATTATCAGGGCTTTTTTTTTTTTTTACACTCAGGGGACATGGTCTGTTTTAGCAGAGCGCTTAATCCAATGGCAGATTATTGTCAGAAAGAACAGCCCAGCCTAATGCCAAGTGGAAAATTGTTGTTTTAGGCGAACATTTTTCTACACCCAATCAGACACCATGAACTAATGATGTGACTGGCCAAGTTATGCAGCTGGCTGGGGGCTGGGTCCTTACTAAGAGCCCTTTCCAATCTCCCTCGGAGCAGGCCTCTCTGGGTTCGAGGCTCCCCTGCAGCCTTGATGGTTCAGGGAGGGGGCGATTGAGGATGTTGCCCATGATGTTTTTTTAAAGGAATGACTTGATAATTTCTGCAAAAGGCAGCTCCGGGAAAGGGTTTGTCTTTCCTGATATCGGGCATGATTTTTTTTTTTTTTCCTGACAGTGAGGACTAAGAACGCTGTGGGTTTTGCTTTTTGCCTTGGCTACCAGGAAGCTTGGTACTTAATTTACAGCCCAATTACAGTGACTGTTTCACCTAGGGTCCAGGTAACTTACCTCCCCCCATTTCCGGTCTGTGATTTCCAGTTTCTCACTTTTATCTTTATATGCCTTGGGTACAGGGGTTTTATTGTACCCAACCTTCGTTTTCACTTCTTTGAATTAGGAGTGGTAGAAATTAAAAATAAAAGCAAACAGAATGTAACTGCACCTTCCCTGTCCATAGATCCTTCGGGAGAAATCCAGAGGTTAAAGCAGGGGTTCCTCCCTCCGGGGGGGCACATGACCCACAGGGGGGCAATTTGATTATTTAAGGGGGGCAATTCGAGAGTGAGTTATTAACAGTGATTTTTTTTTTTTACATTTCTTATGGTTTTAGAAGCCTCCTATACAATATGTAAATATATTGTGACATATTTGTGCATTTCCGTTCTCTATTATATGTTTTGAAACTTTACTTTCTATTTTTTGTATCACTTCATATTATTTTAAAAATAATTTCTTAGTGATGTCTTCCTCAGGACTTCAACTGTTCTCTCGTCCTTTTATTTTTCTCTTTCACGGATGCCATGTTCTTTGGAAGCTTGTTTAGATCAAGTGAATGGTCTTTTAGCGTCCTCCACGTGAGTAGGAGTTCGCTTTTTGAATAATAAGAATTCCGTGTCACCGTGAGGGGGTGGGGGGCATTAGGATTTTAGAAATGCTTAGTGGGGGGGGGGGGAGTATGGCCAAAAAAAGGTTGGGAACCAGTGGGTTAAAGTATTGGCCAAGACTACACCATCAGTAGGTGATGAGGAAGCATCACCAGACCTAGTTATATGCAGTACATTTACGCCTTGTAGTGTACAGTTTTCACTTTTAAAAGGGCTTCCTCAGGTCTTGGGCAAATCATCTCAATTTGTCCTTGATTTATTCTTTCCACAAATGCTCTTTGATCATTTTATCTCTATCACAGTAGGCACCATGCGTGGATATGTAAAGATAAACCAGACACTGACCTTAGGGAGTTTACAGCTTAATAGGGAATATCAGACATGTTCATCTTATAGCACAAGATAAAAATGGCGGGAGCATTTTAGATAACAGTTTATTGCAGGCCTTTATTCCTGATTACTTTCCTTGCTCCACAGTCGGATCTTTCTGAAATTAAGATACCCCCACTTGCTTTTGCTTAGTGTTAGCATGCTACATGGTTCTTTACTCTTAACTTTTAATCTATATGTGTATATTTAATGTTGTTTTTTTTTTTAACTGGACAATGTGTAGTTGGGTTTTATTTTTTTATTTACTGTGACAATCTCTGTCTTTTTAAAAAATATATATATTTTATTGATTTTTTTTACAGAGAGGAAGGGAGAGGGATAGAGAGTTAGCAACATTGATGAGAGAGAACTATCCATCAGCTACCTCCTGCACACCCCCTTCTGGGGCTGTGCCTGCAACCAAGGTACATGCCCTTGACCGGAACCGAACCTGGGACCCTTCAGTCCACAGGCTGACGCTCTATCCACTGAGCCAAACCGGTCAGGGCTGCACTTTTTTTTTTTTTTTTTTTTTTTTTTTAGTTTAATTTATTATACTTTATTAGTGGAACTACATTTAACATTCAGATTTTATGGCCAGGAACTGTGCGAGCTGCTTTACAAATATCCTCTCATTTCACCTTCACAATCCCCCTTTGTGTGCACATCCTCATTACCCTGGATTCCCAGGTTGGGGAACTGGAGCTCGGTGAGCAGTTTCCCCAGGGTTGCTCAGAAGGTCAGTGCAGGGCTGGGCTCTGAACTGGCACCTGATTTTAAAGATTCACCCAAGAGGCTCACTGCCGCATTCTTCCGTCTTGGAGGCCTGGCCGGCTGCTGGCTTGCTGATGGATTGTTGACTAAAAGAGTTATGTGGTTTGGCCAGAATCTTAACTTGCTGTGGTTGTTGATGCCTTTCAGGGCTGCCACTGACCCAGGAGGTTACTTGGGGACAATTCTTAGAAAGTCAGGGGTTGAACCCAGGCTCTCAGGGCCACTTCCCTCTTTTCCAGTCTCCGAACCCAAACACGTTCTTTCCTTCACCGGCGGCCCGACCCATCTGCACACCTCACGGGAAAGGGAAAAGGAAAGGGAATTTGTTTGAAAGTCTGACCACACGATTGGCACTAACACCTGACTTTGCTCGTGCCCCCGAGTCTCTCAATTAGAAAAGAAAACCTGCCTCAGTGTCAGGAGCCCTCTGGCCGTGCCCACGGATGCCTGCAAAAGGAGGTTTTCCCTAGCATAGCCTGCAGAGGGTTTTTAGCTCAGGTTTAAAAACAAACATCTACCATTTGTCTTGGAGCTTAACCAACTCCACCAATCTAGCATTCTCTTTAAAGTGCAGTTGTGATTCCAGAGTATGTGGCGAAGCTAAAAAGGAACATGCTTCACACTTCGCATCCCTGTCCCTGGCTGGAGCCAAGGGCCCACCTGCACCGCGGGTGCCCGTGTAGGGCCTGCTTCTACTGGGGAAGCGGGTTGGGCCATGAGGAAGGAGAGGGTTGAGTACCGAAGAGACAGGGTTCAGAAGTTATAGGTTCCTAGGGTGGTTTGCCCAATGCAGACACACATGTGGGGTAACTCTTATAGAAATGGATCATTTATTTGCTGCTGTTAATCCCCACCCGAGGATATTTTTCCGTGGATTGTTTAGAGAGAGTGGAAGGGAAGGGGAGAGACGGAAACATCGCCCCCTGCACCTGTCTGGACCAAGGCTGGGATCGAGCCCTCGACTAAGGTACACACTCTTGACCGGAATTGAACCCGGGACCCTTCAGTCTACGGTTTGATACTCTATCCACTGAGCCAAACGGGCTAGGGCCAGAAATGACTTCTTATATGACATGGGCTGTACTAGGCAGAGGGAAAGGTATGGTTAATTTGAGAAGCCGAGTTGCCTAAGTGGCCCCAAGCTGGGGAAGTTGACCAGAAACCAGGTGTCTGGTGATGGCCTGGTGCCTGGAGGGCAGGGCTGGTGCCCGGAGGAAAAGGGGCACAAGGTGGGGAGGATGAGCCGGACTCACAGATAATTCTGTGACAGAGGAAGCGGTGGCCGCTGCCCTGATTCTGCCCCCAAAGCCAGGGCAAGTCCCACTGTGGGCTAACTCCAACCCAGAACCACCCCGCAAGGGCTTCTGGGAAACGGCTCCAGCGTAACCAAGTGGTCGATGTGACAGTTGCCACAATATATTTCTGCATTTCTAGATTATCAGTGATACCCTCCCCACATCTGTTTTCACTGACTACTAACCCAAGAGGAGAAAGA
The DNA here is from genome assembly GCA_004026665.1 of Murina feae. Lineage (NCBI taxonomy): Eukaryota > Metazoa > Chordata > Mammalia > Chiroptera > Vespertilionidae > Murina > Murina feae. The sequence goes on along the minus strand of PVJC01038522.1, from coordinate 11,647 downwards.
CGAAAGCCTTAGGGCCTGCAAACGAGTCTTGGGGAGAACCTTGCCCGACACAGAAACCAGCCAATTTTCCTTGAGAGGCCGAGACCTCATGGCTGTCCCTGAGTAGACTTTGGCCTGAGCCCTGTAACAAGGGGAGCCCATACCCTAGTTTGCCCCAGTTCTAATTTATGTCTGTTGTCCCAGCGCATTTATCAACAATGCATCCTTGATTCTCAAGAATATGCTGGTTTGGATGACCAATGTCATTGTCACTGGCTGTTAGCTCAACGGCGAGCTTGCACTTGCAAATGAGGGGGTGGGGAAGCTGAGGGCAGAGGCATGGGGCTGCTGGAGCCCCCTACCTCCCATCCCCTGCCTCTCAGTCATGCTATGGTCACTAGGGGGTGAGGTGACTGGGCTGCAGCATGAAGACCTATAGGCAGAACAGGGGAGGAAAACTAGACTGGGTTCCTCCTATCCCAGAACCCCTCTGCTTCCCTGAAATTTCAGGAAAATGCTTGCCATGTATCCTGTTCTTCCAACATCGCCCCGACCCCCTGCCGGGTTTGGGGTTTGGTCACGTGGCTCAGTGCCTGCCAGCAACCTCAGCTTTGCCTTCTGCTCACAGACTGTGCTGCCCGAGGTCTTGATGCTGTGCTTCTGACCTGGCCTTTTTGTGAGTGTGTCTCCAGGGGGAGGGGGATGTCCAGAGAAAGTGGGGACTGAGGGGCGTGGTGTCTGGGACAACTCTCCCTCCCTCCCAGGATGACTAGGAATAGAGACATTATTGATATAAACCAATCAACAGGGTGCCTGGCATACGTCATCACTCAGAGCCACCCTGGAGATGCTGGTGTTCTTCTCATTCATTCTCCAAATGCGGCTCTGCTGCTCTACTCAGAACCTCCTGCTCATTTCCTCTCTAGTCTTCTCCAGGTTGCTTTTTGTCCCCTGAAATGCCCTTTGTCCAACGTTTTCTTCCTGTGTGAGCGCTTTGAAACCCCCCAGAGAGCCCACCCCGCCAGGAAGCCTGGTCTTCTCTCTCCAGTGAAATGGTTCGATTCTTATTTATTTTTTGTTGGTTAATCCTCATTGGATAATTTTTTTCCATTGATTTTTAGAGAGAGTGGAAGAGAGAGGGAAAGAGAGACAGAAACATCTATGTGAGAGAAACACATAGAAACCAATCGAGCCTCTTGCATGAGCCCTGACCAGGGCCTGGGCTGGGGAGGAGCTTGAAGTCAAGGTACATGCCCTTGACCAGAATCGAACACAGGATCCTTTGGTCTGCAGGCCAATGTGCTAACCACTGAGCAAAACCGGCTAGGGCGATGATGTTTCGACCCTTGCAGACAGAAGTCTTGCCTTTGTAGCCCCTCCTGGTACAAGTGCGGCATCCTTCGTGCAGCGGCATCTGACAGCGCACAGAGAGCCAGATGCCTCCCTCCCCTCTGGTACTGAGTTTTGTGGGAAGACAAAGTTGAGAACAGCCTAGTGTTTAATCCACAGATTCCTCTATTTCTCAACAAGATTGCTTGTGTCTTACCCTCCACCCGCATTTCCCAGCCTGGAGTTCTGCGGTTGCAGGAACCCCAAAGATGCAGGGACCCCAGGGCCCGAGGAGGCTGCAGAAAGCTACATTTCAGCTCAGCAGGGAAGGTTTCAGCATCCTTCGTTGTCCCCAAGCAAAGACTGGTGGCCGCCTTGGCCTTCTCCGCCTAAGCCTGGGAACTGAAAGTGGCTCTTTCCCAGCAAGGACAAGCAGCCTGATTCGGGAGGTGTGAGGCACAGAGGAGGTGGGGCTACATCTACTTCCAGATTGAACCCACATATTTGGATACCTGGTAGAAGCGGGGATCTGGGAACTGCAGCTTATTGTGTCGTAGCTCCATCATTCTTTCTTCAAGCTAAAGTTTATCAGGGTGGATAGGACCTGACTTTTTAAAAATATATATATTTTTATTGATTTCAGAGAGAGAGAGAGAGAGAGAGAATCATCAATGATGAAAGATGATGAAAGAGAATCATTGATCGACTGCCTCCTGCAGGCCCCACATTGAGGATTGAGCCCGCAACCCGAGCATGTGCCCTTGACCGAAATTGAACCCAGGACCCTTCAGTCCATAGGCCTATCCACTGAGCCAAACCAGCTAGCGCCGGACCTGGAGTTTATCATGCCCATTTGAATTGCACATGTTTGCTGTGAGGTTATGCAGCGTAATGGTGAGGTTTTCGCTGAAGGCTCCTGCTCCCCTTTCGGCTGCACCACAAGCATTGGACCCTGGAGTGGGATAGACAGGAGGTTCTGCACACGCAGCTGACCGTGTTAAGTGGACTGTGCACGAAGAAGCCAGGAACACTGTTTCTATCTAGAGGCGGAGGCAGCAGGGTGCCCCCGAGAGGGGCTCCGTGTGCAGCACAGTGTGTGAGGTGGGTGTCTGTGTGAGGCCTGGGTGGGGAGCGAGGCCTGAGGGTGGGGGTGTGTGCGTCCTGCTGTGTGTGGTCCTCCCAGCCTTGGGGCCTAGGCTCTGTTTTGAATGTCACTCTCAGCGTCGGAGGGCTTGGGCCGCAGCCAGCGGAGCTGGTTGGTGTTGAAGGGCCCGGGGTGATGGCTGTGGGAATGGCACCAGCCGGCCTGGCCTCTGAGGTAGCTGGTTTCCTCTGTGTCCCACGAGCGGGAGAGGTGTCACAGGCTGTGTGGGAAAGCAAGGACGCCCAGGGTGGGGACGGGATAGCGCTGGGTGTAGCCTGGGAGGGGCCAGGGAAGAAGGCAGAAGGGAGAGTCCTGGGGGAATAAGGAGAGCAGGACTTGAAAACCGGGAGGAGGCCTTCCTCCAGCACTTGGCTCTCTTTGTCTCTTCAAATTAAAGCCAGGCCTCTGCGGAACGCTTCTCAGGAGAGTCTGCTGGGAAATGAGGAACATCGGGGAGAAATAGGAGAGGGAGTGGCTTTTCTGCCTCAGGGGACAGCATATATGCTGGGTGGGCGGTACAGTAATTTAGTATTTATTCCTTCCTCAAGTGGTTATTGAGCACCTACTATGTTCCAAACCCTGGCTTGAGGGACAGATAAAATAGAAGCCCTGGTGTCTGCTCTAAAGCAGCTGTTGCCAACCTTTTGGACCTCACCGACCACCAGTGATGTATAAACCACTGGTTGGTGACCGCTGCTCTAAAGGGCTCAGAGTCCAGGGAAGAATGTAGACAAATAAATAGGTGATGATGTGACATCTTATTATTTATCCTGGAAAATGTTGATAGTATATTATCTATACTATATTTATTAGTGTATAATATAGTACTTATATTAATGAACTAATAACATAATTTTTAGTATACAATAATGTAATTTATATGTGTAAGTTATATGTCTGTACATAGCAAATCAATAGTATATACATACTACTGTATACACATATATACACTTATACACATATATAAGGTGTTCCAAAAATATATACACACACTTTGAATAATTATAAAGCCAGTGTTTATGAAAATACATTTCATTTTCAAAATTGAGCTATCAGCTATTAAAGTGTGAATACATTTTTGGGGGACATCCTGTACATAGTTAGCCTATTAGATAGTATACACACACACATACATACACTATTCATATTCTGAATTTGAATATCCTATGTAATAAAATCCTAATATGCAAATTGACCAAACAGCAGAATGACCGGTCGCTATGGCACATACTGATCACCAGGGGGCAGACACTCAGCACAAGAGCTGCCCCCTGGTAGTCAGTGTGCTCCCACAGGGGGAGCACTGCTCAGCTAGAAGTCAGGCTCATAGCTAGCAAGTGCAGCAGTGGGGCAGGAGCCTCTCTTGCCTCTGCAGCAGTGCTAAGAACCCTCAGAGGATCTTGGACTGCAAGAGGGTGCAGGCTGGGCTGAGAGAGGCCCCCCAGCGAATGAATGTTGTGCACGAGGCCTCTAATATATGTATATATACACATACATGTACTTTTCCATGAACCTCTGCCTCTGTTAACTCAGATAACCTCTACAATGATTCTATGCTAATAAGTGGCATGAAGAGTCTTGAACCCATGCAACCTGCCCCAGGTCTACCTCTTAATTACTCCCCTATACAGCTTCTCTGTAGAGGCGGACACAGGCTGCAAGAGGAAATCCTATATAATAAAAGGGTAATATGCAAATTAACCCTAAAGGTGGAACGACCTGGAATGACCAGTCGCTATGATGTGCACTGACCACCAGGGGGAAGACACTCAATGCAGGAGCTGCCCCCGGGTGGTCAGTGTCATCCCACAGGGAAAGCACCACTCAGCCACAAGCTGGGCTGACGGCTGTGAGCACAGTGGTGGTGGCAGGAGACTCTCCTGCCTCCTTGGCAGTGCTAAGGATGTCCAACTGACAGCTTAGGCCTGCTCCTTTCAGGGAGCTATAGTTGGATATCTCCTGAGGGCTCCTGTGTTGCCAGAGGGATATCTGACTGCTGGCTTAGGCCTGATCCCCCCAGGGAGCAGGCCTAAGTTGGCAGGTGGACATCCCCTGAGGGGTCCGGACTGCAAGAGGGTGCAGGCCAGACTGAGGGACCCCCTCTGAGTACACAAATTTTCATGCACCAGGCCTCTAGTAAAAAATAAGAACATTAAACTCTGCACCAGGGAGTCAGAGAGCCTTCAGAGCACAGGTCTTGGAAAGACTGGTGTTCCAGGATTGGGTCTGCATCTGTATCGGGGATGGGGAGGGAGGGTGGAAGGTGTTCCAAGTAAAGAATCAGAACTTCCCAGGGCACAGAAGCAAGGGCAAGCCGGATGTCTCACTGCAGGTCAGCCCAGGCCAGGGATAGGAAGCCAGCACATAGCCTGGACTGTCCAGCCCAGGCCTCGGGTGCCACATCACAGAGGGCGGTGTCAAGGCTCCCTCGCCTTTCCTCCATCCCCCTCCCCCCACCCCCTCTACACGTGCAAGGTTTCTATCAGCTGACTGCCGTCCAGGCTCCAGGCAGTGCTGATGACAACAGTGCTAACTCCCGCCAATGTGGGGAGGGTGGGTGGGGCACATAGGGGAGGACTGGAGCCCATGTCCTTCCCAGCAGTGATGCCCATCCAGCTGTCAGCCTTTGCCAGAGGGGTCAGCACAGCGATGGTGAGGAGGCTGATTAAGGAGCTGTCCGTGATATTGCTCAACCTCGGCACGTGGATTCCGCTTGCCTGGGTCAGCCGGCCATCTGCGTCTTGTTTAGCGTCCCTACTCCTGTGAGTCCTGCTCTCTGGCCATCTGTCCAGCTGAGGGGGAGGTTTGCAGGCAGAGGAGGCTGGCCTCCTGGTTCTTGCTGTGTTTCTCCAACAAAACAGATGCTTGGAGCAAATAAATAGCCCAGGCAGCCTTGGAGGGGTCGTGTCAGGCTTAGCCGAGACGTGCTGTCCTTTTTGACGACTGCTGATGTGCTTGAAGGGGTCCACGTGGAGGGCCAGGTCCTACGTGAGAGCGTATTAAGGCCAGGATTCTCCCATCTTCCGTAATGACGTACCTACTATGTGTTTAATGCTTCACAGTTTGCAGTGTCCCACGGTCACCAGCTAACGAGGAGTTAACAGGGACCTTGCATTCAAGTTCTTGGACTCCAAACTGTGAGCTCTCGTCTCTGCCTGTGTGATTCCCAGCTCTGGTAGCTTAGCCCAGAAAATATAACTAGTCCCCGTGGAAACTGTAGGCTGTGCCTCCACTGATGGAATGAGCAGGGTTACCGTCCCTCCCTTCCTGTGGGGGAACGGGCTGGGGGAAAGATGTGGGACAGAGCTGTTCTTCCGTGGGGTCTGTCCCTGGTCAGGCCTTGGCCATCCCAGGACAGAGAACGAGCCGGCTGGGCAAACGAGCAGACCTGGGCTTTGAACTCTTGCCTCCATTTGCAGGACCTTGGATGAGTTCCTTCACGTTTCTTAGCCTTAGTTTCCTGCTCTGTAAAGTGGGTGGGACAATGCCTTGCTCGTGACCTCCCTCCCCATTCTCTCCCCTGGCTCCTTCCTCGAATCTCATGTGGCAGGAGAGCCACATGCAATTGCTTGGCCCCTTTCTTCCCCCTTTACTTGGCTGCCTCCTTTTCAAGTTGCTCCATACTCTTATCCAGCAAACCAGTCACCTATGAGCCTCAGCTTAGTCACTGTCCAGCTGCCACCCAAACATGGCAGTAAGGATTCCATAGGCTTGAAGGAGATAACCCTGTATCGTGCTAAGCAGAGGGTGGTTCATTAACCTGTTCGGTAAGTGTTAGCTATGACTCGTATTGTTGTTATGTGGGATTAATGAAGGAAAGCATAATGACTCACAAATCTTGGGGCTGTAGGGGACATTTGTGCATATCTCTGTTTTGACAGATAAGGTCTAAATGGCAAAGTAAATTCAGATATGAGAGTAGATCCCAGTATTAACTCATTCATTCATTTATTCATTCAACAAACACTTATCGAACCCTTACTATGAGCCAAGAACTGCACCAAGTATTGATGTAAGAAGATGAGTGAGGCACAGTGCCAGCTGCCAAGGAGCTCATGATCTAGCTGGGGAGACAGACACATAAAGAGGGTATGTAATGTGGCACGTGCAACAGTGGGAGCTCACATGGGCACCACCTAACTATCGACAGGGTTTCCTCTTCCTCTGAGAGATTTATGCCACAGCCTCTTCTTGTCTTATCCCGTGTTCCTTGGGTGGGCAGGAGGGAAAGGGCCACGTGGTCAGCCTCTCCAGCTTTTTTAGCTTTCTCCTGCTTTGACAAATGACAGAAATGTTACTCTCATTGGTTAGGCCCAAGTTAAAATACTCCAAGATTTCATCCATCTATCCATCCCTCCCCCCATCCCCCTGTCCCCCTCTTTCTTTCTTGATCCCTTGAGGTATCTAATTTGGGTTGCCTCAGAATTCATCCTAGAATCAGAAGGAATGGTTGGGGACACTGCATGGAGAAGTAAGCTTTGAGCCTCTGGGATTCCAGCTAGCTATACTTGTACTTCAGGCATGTCAAACTCAAAGGCTAACACGGGCCAAATAAACAAGGTTTAAGTGGATGTGGGCCACAAAAAAACCAAAAGCTTCAATGTTCATAGAAACGTAGGTTTATGTTGATAGAGACATGCTGAATACAAAGGGCTAAAATGAATGAGTCATCATCAACATAACATAGAATGTTAATAAAAATTAGCATTTTTCTTGAACATGAATATACCAGACACTGAATAACTGCACCAATAAGCCTATTTTTCTTGTTCTTTGAAAGCGAAAGATTTCCTGTTGCCCTCACCAAATAAGTCAGTCCAAGACTAATGATGTGGCCATCGGCTGCTAAAATATTCTCTGCTAGTATTAGTGGGGAGAAATAGTGCACCTCTGCTTAAGGCATGTAAGGAAATGAACGCAACACGATAGAGTAATCAGTCATTAGCAAAGGTTGTAGTTCGTTATTAATAATCTACACTAATAAAAGAGAAAGATGCAAATTGACCATACCTTCGCAATGCCCACCAGTCAATCAGGTGTGAGTATGCAAATTAACCCAGTGGGTTACTTTGTATGCACAGGCGCTGAGCTGCTGAGGGCAGGACGGGATGCATGTGTTCCACACTGCCCTAGCCACTCCAGGCCTCTGGGCAGCATGGGAAGGTGGAAAGGTGGCTCTGAGCCGGAACAAAGGCAGAAAAGCCGCTCCAGGCCTGAGCGAGCGGTGCCAGCAGCTAGGGGAAGGAACACCCATTCTTGCATGAATCTTCATGCATTGAACCTCTAGTTATGTATAACAGGATATTGTAAACATTAAGTTAGGAAATTTTTATTAACACGTTTCTTACATACCATTATATTGGCTGGGCCACAAAAATATTTGTTGTGGGCCGCATGTGGCCCGCGGGCTGCGAGTTTGACATGCTTGTTGTGCTTGTTTACTATAACGAGAACATTTGGGAAGACCATACCTATCTAGTTTTTAGCCCAAGGCTTTGTAGGGTACAGAGAGCGCAGAGTTCAAAGCCCCATCACCACATGCAATTTCAGTGGCACAAGCAGATGGCATCACCAAGTGGTACTTATTCATGGCCTTTAACTCTGCTTTTCCTCTTTTCTCTTCCTCTCTCCCTGTCCTGGGGAAGAGGGGGATGGGGGCGGGCGAGAGGGGAGAGACAGTGACCCTAGCCACATTCCTTCATTATCACACTTCCTTCTGTAGACGGAACAGGCATTCCAGGACTCTGATCTGTGTGAAAGCTCTGCAAGGCCTGGTGGGAACGCCGCTCCCAGAATATGACTTGTTTCAGAAGCTTATCTGGTACATGCACTTCCAGAGGAAAGTCTTAGGCAGGGGATGCAAGAGGCAATCCAAGTGCGTGTGAAGAGCCTGGAGTGCGATGCGTAGACTCCCAGCCCAGGCCAGGGATTAGAGGGAGAACAAAACGAATGTTGCCTAAGCTCCTTATCCATGATTTGTAAGAAATAAGCTAATAATATGTCGAACTTGCTTTTCACCCGGCCCCACTCAGGGTCATTTGTCATAGCGCCTTCATGTCTTATTTTGGGTCCAAACAGCTATGGCTCAGGTGGGGTTACCAGGTGGAACAACCACCACTTATGGCTACTCTTCGAACAGAGGCTGTGCACAGGGCAGTTTCATTGGAAGAGGGTGTGGGGCAACCTGGGGATCATGGCTGATGTCTCTGGTAGACGCTGCAGCTTTAGTGAGGGTGCAGGTAGCTGTATAGGCGTGTAAACACGCACACAAATACATGCAAGAAGGAGCATGTATTTGTTGGGTCCTCGTGTCTGATTCAGATGGATGCTTGGGTTTTAGGCCAAGGGACTGGCGAAGGAGAAGTAGTGCTGAGGGAGGAGGAGGGAGGGTGGGAGCAGAGGGAGCCAGAGGCTGCAGTAGGAAAGGCGGTGGCATGGGAAACGTGGGCGCATGAGAACCGATTTTACAGCTGAAGGGAATTTGCAAATTCTTTGTGTGGTGACATTAAAAGGATAAAAACCCTTTTTTTATGCTGAAGAAAAGATTTTATTTGCTCTCTCCTCTCGTTTGGTTCTTTTCATACAATACTTTGCCAAACTCACTAAAAAAAAAAAAAGTCCCTCAAATGGGTTCAAGGTGCAGAGAGCGCAGCTGAGCTCCGTGGGAGGGAGCTGTGTGTGGCTGAGGAGAGTGGGCTCGGCTGGTCTGGGGATGAGTTCCCGGGCTGCTGGCCTCCTCCCCTGGCAGGGACCAGCTCCCTGCCCACCCATTTGGCAAAGCTGCTCTTTATCTTTTGTTTTATTATTATTTTTTTATTGGCATTTTCTTTCTTCCCTTTTAACTGTGTCCAATCAAATTGGCACAGACGCGGCTGAGGAAGGCCGGTTGGAGCCATCCCATTATTCCTGCCTATCAAATTCTGGGGTTTCTGTTTCCCGTCCCATCCTGTCTCCTGACCCCAGCTCACCCTGTCTCCACTGACATGGCTTTTACCACCCTCTTGCTGCGTGCCTGTAACTCTGCCCATTCACTTCGGTATTAGGGATGAGGGTCGTGACTGTGTGCGAGCCTCACAAAACCATCCAGAGAAAGGAACACACTTTTGCCGGCATCATTAGCTATTGCATCTTCATTTGCTTCGTACCTGCTCGTTTTGTAGATGGAGGACACAGGGATGGGGAGATGAAATAAATTGCACAGCTGCTTTCATGAACTAGTGACAAGTGTGGCTTTTTGGTTCTTGGAATACTTATTTGCTTTTCTCGCCCCATTTTAGATACCGAGGGGACAGTGGAACCACAGAATTTTATAGTCGGGAGGAATCCTTAAAAGACATTAGCGGAAGTGCACACCGTGCTCCAGGAAGCCCCTCAGAAGTTACTCATTCTGCTTCAGTCAGCACAGTTCCAGGTTGACTGATTTCATATCTTGAGTTTTGGCAAGTTGGAAACTCCTTGGGTGTAGTTTCCTGCACCTTCCCTATTTAATGGATGAGTAAAGTGAGCCAGACAACAATGAGAAAAATAAATAAATAAACGTCTTCATCCAAGAGCTCTACTTCCTGGCGATCTTTCCATCGGAGGTTTGTTTTCTACCTCTATGCCCAACGACTTGCTTGTCTTACTGTTGACTCCCACTCTGGCTCCTTAAGTGACCTCTACCCGCTGAAGGAGGCAGTGGCCTCCTTCACTTCCGTGAGTTGCTGGGGCTCCCCAGGTCAGCTGACCGACCGCCTTGTCCTCGCTCCATCATTCAACTGATAGGTGGAAATTGGGATTTCCTGAATGCTCTGGGGCAGGCTTCCTCAAACTACGGCCCGCGGGCCACATGTGGGTGTTTTTGCCGCTGCTGCCTGCCTGCTTAAAATAAGATATGTGCAGTGTGCATAGGAATTTGTTCATAGTTTTTTTTAAAACTATAGTCCGGCCCTCCAACCGTCTGAGGGACAGTGAACTGGTCCCCTGTTTAAAAAGTTTGAGGACCCCTGCTCTGGGGTAAAGCATGGGGAGGAGATTCACAAGAAGTGGTGGGATTATACATGGCAGAGGTTGAGGAAAACTTTTGGTTCTAGGTGGGAACCCGTGGGTAATGAGATTTTCACTTTTTGAATCCAACTACGAGATTTTCTTATTGAAAGCCACCTAAGGAGACTTTCTGGCCAGTCTCATTGCTGCTTTTGCTCCAGGGAAGTCTTGGAACACCTTGGGTTGTGATGTCTGTACAGTAGGCTGTTGGAACCGGGTTAACTTTCAGGAGATACAATTTCAAGCTCAACCTCCGTGATTTGGATGGTTGGGTTGTTTGCCCCAAGGCATCTGCTTTATAGCAAAGCCCATTTCATAACTCATAGGTGACTCATAGGCCAACTCTGCTGTTTGGTTGGGGGTGAGGGTAAAGATTGTGGTTTAAGAAGAGACTTTTTCTCTGTGGGAAACTAAGCGATGTGTGGTGGGATGATCCTGGCCCGGGGTCCCTTCGGCACAGATAATTAATTCTAACAACAAATACTTAGTGTGTGTTGAGCATTTCTAGGCAATGTTTTAATCCAGCGGTCGCCAACCTTTCAGACCTCAAGGACCACCAGTGGTCCATGGACCACCGGTTGGCAGCCGCTGCTTAATCGACTGATTCGATCTGATATGGTAATGGAGAGTGGGTGCGAAAAATAAATGGTTTAACCTATGGTTCGAGGGACAGTGCCAGACGCTATTGTTGCATAAAATCCATTCTTGACTGTGGGGGGACTTGTCCGTGAAGTCCAGGTTGGTGATTTTGTTTGCCTGGTGATTTTGTTTGCCTCGCTGTTGGGGGAAGGGAGGCAATCCCTGGCCCTGGTCCAGCATTTGTGATCCTCCCAGGAGGCTGCCATATCTTCTGGGTGGGCCTGCGTCTTTTGTTTCACAGTTTTGTTTCACAGCTGTTCCCAAACCCTTCGGAACTCTCATCAGAGATGCACCCAGGAGCTGCTCAGTGCTTGGGGGGGTGGTGGGGGCAGGCCGGAGGAAGTCCTCAGGCCTAATTTGTCCCCCTTACCTTCAGCCCTCAGCACTAATTTATTTGTTTTTATTTGGCATAAAGACCTTCTCATTATTAGCTCTCCTTCCTTTCCTGGAATTTGACATGAAAATTACCATTGTTTTAGTTATGGCCTCTGAAGGAATAAACCATGGGAGCAATAACAATGGCAAAAATGG
>PVJC01038521.1:0-16717 GCA_004026665.1 Murina feae | reverse complement strand
AGTGGACTGACAATTTTCGGGGGTTAAGGGTGTTGGGGATGCGTGAAGAGACTGGACAATAAATGTACACCTATGGATGAGGACAATGGGGGGGGCAAGGTCAGAGGTTGGGGTGGGAATTGGGAGGAGGGGAGCTATGAGGGAAAAAAGAGGAACAACTGTAATAATCTGAACAATAAAAATAAATTTAAAAAAAAAAAAAAGAAGAGGGACATAAACTCATGTGATATCAGTTGCTGTTTTCAGTAGCATTTGTCTACCCACCATGACTTTGTAAACTGAGTCTGTACTGAGTGTGGGATGGGAAACTCTGAGATCAGGTGGGCTCAGAGGACAAGGAGGACCGTGCTGAGGACTAGGAGCACAGCATGCAATGGTGACCCATGAATTACATTCTATGTGTGCGTGACCACGGAAACCTGGGCTGTAAATATTTGTACTCGAATCCTTCTTTGGAATATTATGCATATTTCTACACATACATATACCAATATATAAGGTGTCCCAAAAATATATACATATATTTGTATAATTATAAAGTCAGTGTTTATTAAAATAATTTAATTTTCAAAGTTTCAGCCGTTACCTGTGACTTCATTATACAGAAAAGAGCTCAGGTGGATCTGCCTTCAATCACCATACCATGTGTGAAAGTCCTTATCCCGGGGCTAATGCTGAAACTCAGGCCTAGAAACATTACTTACAAGTAGACTGCACAGAAAGTACTATCTTTGAATTGTTCTCTTGGGGAGGAAAGTTAAACAAAATGCAATTTTTTTTAAAAACTTCATCAGGTGAGATATTCTGTACTCCAGAAGGAATGGGAAGATGAGGGAAGACTGACAGAGTACAAAAATAGAACATTCTAATTAAAACTATAAAGTAAGAAATTTTCAAGTCTTTTCAGGGGAGTACTCTTCCTTGAAAAGATATTTAAATTGGAAAATTCAGAGAGTAATGACAATAGATGTTGGTGTAGGGTCCTCATGGACAAACTGTGGTTTGTTTGCATGTATCACACTAAAAATGCTGGCCACTCAAATAATCTTTGGACCATGGTTTTCCCTTGATTCAAACCTTATGAAAAGGATGACATAAATAAAGGAAGAAAGAGCCTATGCATGTTATCAATCCATCAGCAGAGACAAAAAACTGGTCATCTTGACTTTCAAATGCTATTAACAATTTGAAAAAGTGAAGAGAAGCACATAAAGCAGAACAATTCAAGCCAATAAATAATAAGTGCTTTGAAATATAGATAGGACCAAGCTCTCTGACAGGGTGTGGTATACCAGAAAGAAGGGTGACACTGCGACCTTCACCCGGAATCCATGTCAGAATTTGTGTCCTGAGGAAAGAGTGGAATTGTTACAAAGAGAAAGAGTTGACAGTGGCTGATCTGTTTTTTCAATAATTGTGACAATTGGATTTATCTCTTCTTACATGCATTTATCAACTAGTAAAGACTCAGATAACTCCTATAGACCAAAATAGATAACATAACTCCCCAAAACTGGACAAATGACATGAAAATGTCCTATAAGAAAACAGCACGGCTGACTTTTCTACCTCTCCTGGTAAAAGCTTTCCATTAGCTTCAATGCGGGGTCAATGAGAGGGTGAACTTTTCAGATCTGTCAGGGTGTCAACATATTTTTGAAATTAATAAAAAGGAAAAAGCATTTAAAATATAGATTCACATCCACTGTTATTAACAAGGAGCCATGTTCCTAAGCGAGTATTTTCCTTTGAGATATAAGCTAATAATAAAATGAAGACATGACAATTAGTGTATTTTAAAATATTATTTCATTTTTATCTCATCTTTTAAATTTATCTTATTTCTGTAATATTGTAGAGCAGTTATATGTATATATTTTAAAGAATCAATAAATACATGTTCTGGTAGATGTAGTAGAAAATGCTCTGCTGGAAGGGGTATGCAAGCAGAGAAGCAAAGATCACTGGTTTACTTATGAAGTATCAGAAATTCAGAGAAAGAAAAGTCAGTAGGAGCTGAGGTCAGGAGAGTTTCGTAGAATTTGGATTTGGAGAGTGAGGATGCATAGAGAAGGTATATCCAGATGAAAGAAAAAGTGCTAACAAAGGCTTTATAAATGAAATAATGTTAGATAGCAGATGTGTCTGATCTGAGAACTGGTCATGAGGATGAACAAAGGTGTAACAGTTCAGTTTGGGGCATACCTGCCTCCTAATAACAGGAAGACAGAAAGACTGTTAGACTTTTCTTCCAGTCTTACCCTACACTCTTTCCCTCACCTCTGCCTTTCCATACCTTAGCTACCTTCTCTGTAGACAGCCCCATACATATCTCTATCTCCACACTGACTTTTCCAGGTACCAGTTGGTTATCTCCCAAATCTCTCTGACTTACCAGATTTCACAAGTTCAAGAATCTGTATGAGACTGAAAGAACCTCATCACCAGTCTCCATTTTCAAATAGCCTACCACTCTGCTTTTCAATCAAGTAGAAGATCAGTTTAATGCATGTATATTTATTGTTCCAAAACCTACATTTTGCATCTGTTGAAAAAAAACTAAAAGCACCTACTCATTCAACAAATATTGATTAAGTACCTACCATGTGCTGGATACTGATAACAGCACTCAGGATACATCAGTGGGAAAAAAAAACAAAAAAACGCACAATGATCTCTGAGGTAGAGAAGCAAGCACATCTATATTTAAGAAAATAAATAACTTATTCTACAGGTAAAATGAAATGTCAAATCCACCAATTAACTGATCTTAGAAAAAGAGCTGCCTGAGTTATTCCACAGCAGCATCTCACTTTACAGGGCAGTATCTATTTTTGAAGTCAAGTCAATCTGCCTTCAAATATCAACTTCCTCACCAATAAGCTAAATCTTAGGCAAATATCTAGAGTGTCTTTTCTCCTCAGCAAAGTGGACATAAAAATACAAAATTAGGTTGTTGCAGGTTTCCATAAAATGCAATGTTGTCTTTACTAAGTGGTATGTGTGTGTTGATAACACATAAATAAATTAAATTGAAAGGGTAGCTTGGGAGGAGGGGGGTTTAGGGAAGGATCCCTCCCAAATCAATGCTGCCTCCTCTATGGAAGCTTCTCAACCTTTCAGCCAGAATTCACTTTTCCTGGAACCTCAGTTTAATTTCTAGACCACAGTGTTTTTTACTGTGGTGATTTTTTTTTGGGGGGGGGGTGGGTTGATTTAAAAGAAAAACATTTATTTTCTCATAGTTATGGAGGGTAGAAGTGAAAGTTCAAAGCAGATTTGGTTGCTTGAGAGCCTTTCTCTTTGGCTTGTAGATGGCTGCTGTCTTGCTGCCTCTTCACCTGGTCTTTTCTCTTTGGTCTTTTTTTGTGTCCAAATTTTCTTATAAGAGTATCAGTCAGATTAGATTAGGGCCCACCATACCCTTACTTTAACTTAATCATTTTAAAGGGCCCATCTCCAAATATAGCCACATTGTGAGGTGCTAGGAGTTAGGGTTTCAACATATAAATTTTGGGGAGATACAGTTCAACCCATAACACTTACCAACAACTTGAAATGATTAGTAGTTTCCATTTTCATTTTCCTCCTGTGGTGATTTTCATATCTTCCTCTCTACACTTCTTGAAGGCTGTGTCTTGTCATTCTTCTTGGCCTTTTTAGCATTCATTATGGTGCCAACCACAAATATAAGCCTCAGTGAAATCAGTAGCAATTGAGTGCATCAGGGAAGCATCTCTGATGTTTATTTGTCTCAGCAAGACATTCTATATGCCTGGAGAAAAGACTTTGGGGTAGATTCTACACTAGCCAGCTTGGGCTATCATAACAAAACTAGAGGCCTGGTGCATGAAATTTGTGCAGTTAACCTGCCTCGCAGCTTCCCTGCCTCACAGCTTCCTTGCCTCTTCCTTGCCTTGCTCCCTCAGCACCCCACAGTCACTGCTGGTCTCCTGCCATGTTCTGTGCCACCCCCTGGTGATCAGCACACATTATAGCGAGCAATAGAACTTCTGAGCGAACAATTTGCATATTACCCTTTTATATATATAGACGCCAGAGACTTAACATGGCCTCTCCTCTGTGCATGTGCAGAGAGCTTGCTTTCTTTTACAAGAACACCAGTCCCACAGGGTTAAGGCTCATCCCTTGTGATCTCATTTGACCTTAAATATCTCCTTAAAAGTCCTGTCTCTAAACTCAAACACATTGGAATTAGGGCTTCAAGATATTAATCTGGGAGGGAAGGACAAAATTCAGTTCATCATAAGTCTCTTGCTTTATATTTGTTTACAAAAAAAAATGTTAATTATAGAAGGAGGTTTGTGGTCCCTGCTCTCATGAAATTCACATCTATCTTTATCTCTCAAGACTTGAAGACAGAACTAGAAATGAAGAGAAAGGCAGAAAATGATTAGGAGCCCCTGATTCCACCAATCTGCAAATTGTGTCACCAGGATAGAAAAAAACATTAATCAGGAAATTAGAAATCCAGTGCTCAATGTCAACCGGGCCATTGACTTACAGTGTTCTCATCTCATGCAATGTGTCTAACTTCTCCACTTAATTCTCTATTTTGTAAATGAGGTTAAGACTTCCTGCTACAAAAATGATGATTCTGTGATTCAAAAATTAACAAAGCAACATTTTCCATTTTAAATAATCTCCTTTTCCCCAGTGACGTCTTCACACTCACAGCGTTTGAAAATGTATTTGGTCTTGGTTATTTTTACATTGTTTAGTGTTTGGAATGAATTGGCTCCCAAAACACAGGCAATCCTTTTTTATTTACTTTCTCTTTACAAAGCCTGATATCTGAGTAGAAATTCTTGCTCTTGTCCCAGACCAATAAGGAAACTGTGTGCCTGATGTTTTTGCCAGAAGAAGAAAACAACACTGCTTCTCCTATTTGAACCACATCTACCTGAAAATCTGTCTTTCTGGGCCTACCACTCCACAAAGGCACAAATTCACAAGCAGCATTTCCTTACCAATTTTGAGTTAACTTCACAATTTGCAACCAAGGTAAAAATGACAGGGAAATAGAATTTCTGATCACCAAGTTGTCGACCTCTCAGCTTGCTTTTTGGCTACATTGTAAAATTGTGTTTCCTGGTCACTTTGGGTTGAATGTGGCCACCAATGATGGGAGGGACTTATGTCACTTCTGGTTCCATTGCATAGTTGTGAGACCACTCAGAGCACTCTTCCTCTCTACTTTGGTGACTAGCCATGTTTCAAATAAAACTGCTCTGTCACATTGGATCAGGAGCAAGAATAGGGAGAGATTCTCCCCATCTCCTGAAACACCCTCTACACCAATTCAAGTTGGACGTGTAACATGGCCTGGTTGGCATTTAGCTCTGGATTCTTAATTCTCTGATTAGTATTTTTTTCTAGCCTGGTGACACAGTTTGCATATTAGTGGACTTAGGGGGCTCCTCGTTACTTTCTTCCTCTTCCTTTCTAGCTCTCTCTTCAGATCCTGATAGATACAGATAGATGTGAGTTTCATGAGGTCAGGGGCCACAAATCTCTTTCTTTAATTAGCATTTCCCTTGGTGTTCTTTATTATTGAAGCAAAACCTAGTCAATCCTGACTGCTAAAGATAGCAACTATCATTTCTGACTCCTTCCCACATTCTTATAATCTCCTGAAGGACATAGTCCTTCTATCAAGGACCCTGTAGTCCTACACATGTGGTTGTTTAAGCATACACCATTAAATTTTACAATAGAGAATAGACTCTCAAGATCATTTAAAACACATGTGCTTATATAACTCAGTTAACTGGAGTCAAATTTAAAGTGCAAAAGGTTCCATCAGTTGAGATCCCAAGTTCTGACCTGCTCTCTCCGACATGTTAGTCTAGTTCACATGCGCTACTGAGCATTGAAATGTATGTTGTCAGTGCAACAGAGTAACCAAGTTTTTAATTTGATCTAATTTTTATTATTTCAACATTAAAATTAATTTAAAATATCTCAAATGTTACTTACGTGAAATGTGTGGAAATGGTAATATTTGGATATATTGCATTAAGTAAAATCCTATCTAATAAAGAGGGAATATGCTTATTGATCCTCACACCATCACAAAGATGGCGGCACCCACAGCCAATAAGGAGGGAATATGCTAATTGAGTGTCACACCCTCAAAGATGGCAGGACCCACAGCCACAAGATGGCAGTGTCCAGTCCCCTCACCCTCACCTGCCTCTGGAGTCCCCCAGTCCCCTCAGCCCCCCAGCTGCCCAGGGCAGGCCCAAGGCACAGGCAAGCCTCGGATGGCAGCTGCCCAGCCTCCCAGGACCAACTGAGGCTCAGGTAACCAGGGCCAGCTGAGGCTTGAGCTGCCAGCAGTGGCAGCAGCAGAGGTGTAATGGGGTTGTCACCTTCCCCTGATCGCTGGGTTGTCTTCCGCCCCTGAGGGCTCTCAGACTGTGAGTGGGGGTAGGCCGGGCTGAGGGACTTCCCCATCCAATGCATGAATTTTCATGCACCGGGCCTCTAGTATATTAATAAAATAATTTAACCTATTTCTTCATACCTTTTTAAAAGTGACTACTGGAAAATTTAAACATATATGTGACTCTCATTATATTTCTATTGAACAGAGTTGGTGTGGAATCTAATCCTCAGGTTACAATTCTTTATTCAAATCCAGCTTCTGTCATCCAGTCCCATGTAAAACTATGCTGTCACCACTCCCCCTTCCTCCTGCCCCTTCTGTTTCTAGAGGAATAAGGTTTTCCTCTGTGGTCCTAGAAGTCCCCACCTGCCTAGGGGTTGAAAGGAGTGTTTCCCTGTTTCAATAAGTCCTAATTCCCTGAGAATCTATGGTGTGATTCTCTCCTCTGCATCTCCATCTCTCAGTCCTGCCCACAGACCCTTCCCCAGCTCTGCCTCCTTGGAGTGGTGCACGGTGGTTTCCTGTTTCTCTGTGTCCTTTTCTCAGACTTATCCCAGAGATTAGCCTGCTTAGACATTGTTCCCATTTGCATGTTGACTCTGTGACTCTGAGACATCACCTAATCTCCTTAAACAAGGAAGTTACGAAAGACCCCTATATTTGTTTATGCTTTAATCCTGGGTTTCTGGTAAGATGTGGAGAAAGAGTGCCTGCCAGCTCACCATTGCATTGTAGGAAAGGGGAACATTTATTCATATCTTCTTCAGAAGAGATTTGACTCAATCTAAGTTAGATGAGTCTCAGAAAATACACTTCCCCTATTGGAATGGCTAATTAGAGTTAAAGACTTCAATTGGTCCACCTTGACATTCGACAACATCATTTCAGCATCTGTCCATAGATTTCTCCTGAAGTTCTTACAGTCTCTTGCTTCTGATAATGAAAGTCTTTAGAGAAACTTGGATAGTTTAAATCCAGATCATTTGAACAAGCTTACAGAACCCACCGGAGCCTGGGAGTTGCTAGCACAATGGAGGCTTGGATTCCTTCAATTACCTTGCTTTGCATCAAATATTTATCTGGCCTTTGGAACTCATTCCCCTTCCGAGCTGCTCATCTAAATGTCAGATAGCTGACCCAGTGCCACATTCTTCAAACACAGGTAAAAAGTCCCCCCACAGGGCCTATCACCAACCAAAGGCCCACTGAAGCTGGTTATCATTTTCGGAGTCTGCAAAGATCAAATGATGCTTCTACACTTGCTCAGACAGCCACAGAAAAACTCCACCTCCCTCCTTAACCTAACTTCCTGACCCAAAACCCAGAGTTTAACTACCAAGCCAATAGCTTTAAGTTTGAGGTTTTGACAGCTACAGAAAGCTGGGGCTTCCAGACAAGAGTAGGGGAGGATGCAAGAGAGGTTCTGCAGGTTTACTTACTTTTAATCTGCCAGTTCTTCTCATCTACATGCTGCTTTGCATATATTTTCAGTTTGAGTACCTTCTCCTTCCAACCCTTGAATTTGATTAGTGTCATGGATTAAAGTCAGGATGCTGTCTCTTTGATGAATTAATCAGCAGGGCAAGACCTGAATGCACTTTGCACAGTCTCTGTACCAAAATGGGGGTCCCAGAATACAAAGCCGACACAGGGCAGAGATTCAAATCAAATAGGTTGCACTGGACTTTGGACCAAATACAGTGTTAATAAATAAGTGAATGAAATGGATGAGTATTTTCATGTTGAGAGATATCACCATGCTTCTGACCTAAGCTCAATGATCTAAGCTCATTGTACTTAAACAACAAGGCTCAGAGGCTAGAGCTACCTAGCCATGGATTGATGGGCTAGACTGCCTGGGCCTTGGTCATTGCACACAAGTTTCACTCAAATCAAAGTTCCTTTGCTTTTCTGCAGGAAAGTGTAGGAACAAAGCTTGCTTAACAGTGAGATTCTTAGGAATATTTTAAGTGTGTTTAGAGGTGTAGACTACTGTTTTTGCCTATGCGAGTAGGTAGCCACTCCTATCATATGATTTTAGACTCCATAGTATACCCTCTATTCATACTATCTCTCATTCATGAATCGCTGGTGCCTATCACCAACCAAAGGCCCACTAAAGCTGGTTATCACTAAGTAACTTGGCTTAAGGGTAAGAATATCCCTGGAAAGGATGATACATTAATGCTCATTAGTTACCTATAGTACAGATGATTCTACAGTATTTTCTCTGCCTTCGTGTAAATGCATTTCTCAAACCCTTTCTAAAAGCTATTTTGATAGAAGAAAGAAGAGAGTTGTAAGGTGCCAAGGGAGTATTTGAGAGATAGAAAATGGAGCTGCAGGTTCCCCTAGCACCTCTGTACTGGGCCAGCTCCAGGTGGAGATGGGAATTGGAGAGGCAGGAACCCCTAGTTCTGCTTCTTCTTTCCTGCTCAGTTGTCCTTCACTTCACTTTGCTTGTTGCTAGAATGTAGAGGCCAGAGCAGGAAAGGTTATCTTTGTCACCTGGAGGGGAAGGAGGTGTGGTTGTAGTTTAACTTCAGTTTCCTTTGCTTCTTGGGTGCAGCTCTCACAAGTACTAACTTGCTCTGCTTGTGGGAGCAGAGTAATTTGCTACCTGAGCCCATGTATTTTGGCAGAGAGAGGAAAAAAACAATCCCTTTGAAGCAAAGGTGGGTGAAAGAGAAAGCCACATTAAACAACCAGCCAATGTTAAATTTGGGCTTGCACCTATTTGTAAGAGGTTTAAAAATACCCTAGGCCATTTTCTGCTTTTGCACTTTTTTATTTGGTAGCTTGTCCCATTTCCAAGCAGGCCGGTGTGAGGGCATTTCCTTTGACCCTCTTACACCTGCTGAGAGCTTTAATATCAGTTATCTAAAGGCTCAGGTTCTAGAAACTCCTATTAGAAACTTGAAGACTCTGGCCCAGGCAGGGAAGAAGATCTGAATTCAAACATAACAAACAATAGTGAAGAACTATTCATCCTACCCCACCCACCAACACACACCCCAATTAAACCAACCTAAACCCACACTTGAGGGGTGTGTCCCCCAAGGTGCTTACTGAAAGATAAGTTGATCTAATTGTTGAGAGAACTGTGGAGTGCACTTGTTTGAGGTGGGGTGGGGGAGTGTCTTGATTTGCCTCTGATAGTTGAGCAAGCCATGGCGTCATGAAGCTCTTTGTAGGAAAGAAAATCTTTCTGTGTCTTATAGGAACAAGTTCTCCAATACTGTGCTCAAAATGAAATACAAATGGGAACAGACATCTGTAAAGAGTGAGTCAAATATAATATGATGTAACCATAAATGGAAAACTGAAGAGTTGCAAAAAAAAAAAAAAAAGAGGAAGCTCTTTGGGCATTGGTATGGAACAATCAAGAGATATTATTATGTAATAAAAAGCAAGGTACAAAACAATGTGGGTATAAAAATGTCTCCTCCTTCTTGTATACTCACAGATGGTCTATCTCCCAGAGCTCTAGATGTTCCGGTCCTGGAATCACTCAGGGACTCAGGGCTTACTATGTGCCAGGCACAGTGTCAAACAAGTAAAATCTAGATATACTCAACATTACAAAGAATAACACAACAAACACTCAACTACAACAGTCGTTGCCCCTCTTATTTCATCTATAACCCCATCTATTGCTAAACCACTTCCCCCCACCCCAAACATACATATACTTAGGATTATTCTACAGGAAATAACAGATATCCTAGCATTTCATCCTTAAGGATTTTAGAGTAAACTTATACAATATGAGGACTACATTTTTAAACCTAACCACAATATCGCACCACTTCAAATTAACAATAATTCTATAAAATCTTCAGATATCCAGACATGTCCACTCTCATAGGATGACTAAGAACATCCAAACACTAACTGGATTTGCACGTAATTTTTAATTTTAGAGTTTATCCATTTGTATCAGGATCTAAACAGGGGACATTGGCATTTGGTTGATATTGACCTTAAGTCTACTTTGGTTTTTCTTTTTTTGAAATATATTTGTTGAATAAACTGGGTTGTTTGACCTGTATTGATTCTCACCTTCTGGACTTGGCTGATTGCACTCTTACAGTTTTGTTTTGTCTTGTCCATTCAGCTTCCTACGTAAATTGATGTTCGATCTAGAAGCTTGTTTTGATTCAGATTTAATCATTTTTACAAGAATACCTCATAAGTGGTGCTGTGTGCATCCAGCAGGAGGCATATAATATCTGGTTGTCTCTCTTTTGGTGATATTAGCAGCCACTGCTGGTCATTACCTAGATCTATTATTTCAATTAGAAGTTGCAAAATAGTGCTATCCCAATTCTGTCATTCTTCCTTGTTAGCTTGGCTACTCCTATAGAGAGAAAAAATTTCTCATTAACTATTTGGTTACTCTAAGATAGAGTTCTCAAATGAAAGGAAGTGTAAATGCTTAACGTTTTCCTGAATTATAAATAATTCAAAATGAGTCAGTCCTCCAGCATCTTCCAAAGATAACCAATTCGTTTTTTTAAGTATCTTCATGGATTCATGAGTTTTCACATGTCTAATATATTTTAATTCATTGTGAGTTCTTGCTTTCCTGATGCTCACATGGCTCTATATCTGGCCAATAGAAAGCTCTTCAAGTTAGCTCCTGAGAAATTTTGACACAAGCCCAATAGTCTTTAATAACTTCCTCTCATTCTGCCATGACAAGAGATTCAGGCTTCTCTTGTCCCTTGTCTGCCTTTGGACCTGAAACCTGCCTCCGCCCCCCACCCTCCAATCACTGGTTCCTTTTACTGGAAATGTTATTTATATGCTACAATCTGGACACAGAGGTGCTTGCTGCTAATGGGTCGACCTTTATATGGATAGACTAGAAGAGAAGTATTTTTTAATAACACATTATGGGTTCATACTGGTATTTACAATTCTACTTTAGGAATTCATGGTTTTGCTTATGTGATTTTGTATTCTTTTTTCTCTTACATGGAAAATCTTAGTTTCTAATTTCCTTAACATAATCATTTATTTGCCTTATATTATTATATATATAACCATTTCAGGTAACAGTACAAACAGAAACATTATTAAGTTTTTCAATATTTTTTGTTGTTTGTAGGGTTTCTTTTTTTCTTCACAGTTTACCACACTAGGGCTATGTAGTCACGTGACTTTTAAATCATTTGTTGTTTATTTTTCAAATTATTTCTTTAATTTTTCTTTAATTTTTTATAATTTATAAGACATGTACACTGTACCATTGTTATATCTGTAAAACAGAATACATTAAGAAAATCTAACTTCCATCTCTAACCCTTTGTCCTATTCCTTTAAGTAATTATTTTATTTATTTACTAGGGGCCTGACGCATGAAATTTATGTGCAGGTACAGTCCCTAGGCCTGGCCTGCAATGAGGGCCATCTTCCCCAGCTGCCCGAAGCCAGCCTTACTCCCCACTGCCACCCACCCCCAGTTCTCTGTTCATCATCAGGCAATCAGAACTTGCCAGCCGGGGGGAGGAACCAAGAGGTTGGCTGATCTACCAGCTCAATGGCCCTGCCCCTGTTTGTGGAGTGACTGGTGGGGCAGGAGCCTTGGCCTGGTACCACCCATGTCCCCCGCCACCCCACCCTAGCTCCCCATTCACCATCGAGTGATCAGAGCCTGCCAGCCAGGTGAAGGGACCAAGAGGTTGTCAGTGAGCACCATAGTGGCTGGTCGAGCAGTCATTCTGATTGTTCCACCATTAGAGTCAATTTGCATATTATCCTTTTATTATATAGGGTAAGGGTCCCTGCTGCGGGGTAGAGCGAGGAGCCACAATTGTTCTGGTCTCTGGTCATTCTGGTTATTCCACCATTTCGGTCACTGGGATTTTATTTGTGCACTCAGGGGAGGCGGGTCCCTCAGCCCAGCCTGTAACCTCTCACAGTCTGGGACCCATTGGGGGATGTCCACCTGCTGGCATGCCTGGTGAGGGCTGATGGCTGCTTGCAGGCTGGCCAAGCCCCCCAGTAGGGACCCTCATACCATGAGGGTGTGGCCAGTCTGGGTGAGGGGCTGAGAGCCATTTTCAGGCTGCCCACAGCTCCCATTGACCCAACGTCCCAGCGAGGCTGGCTGGAATCAGGTTTCTGGGGTTTATTTATCTTCTATAATTGAAACTTTGTTACCTTGAGTGGAGGCCTAGGCAGGCAACAAAAGCCTCCTGTTTGCTTCAGCTCCGTGGCTTCTATAATTGAAACATTGTTGCCATGAGCAGAGGCCCAGCCGGCCTAATCAGGCAGTTGCAACAGAAGCCTCCTGTTTACTCTAGCTCCGTGGCTACTAGCCTCCATTTTGGCTGGGTTAATTTGCATACAACCGCTCTGATTGGCTGGGAGGCATGGCTTGGCTGGTGGGCATGGCTTAGATGTCTTGGAGTGGTGGTTAATTTGCATATTACTCTTTTATTAGATTAGATTATGGTTTCTTAAATATTAGCAACTACACACAGAGATACTCATATCCCTCTTCCTTAGACAAATGTTAGAATACTATGTATACAACTCTACCTTCATTTTTTTTACTAAACATCTTATTGAGTTGGTCACTCCATGCCTACATTTAGAAATAGCCCACTTCCTATTTATAGCTGCATTTTATTGGGAGGATGTTCTATAGTTTACTTAAATAGTTTCCAATCTTCTCCTATTATGATAGCAAGTAAACAATACAATAAACAATTCTGCAGTTTATAATAATGTATAAAAGTCTTTTTTGTACTTTTACAACATATTTTATGGGTAGAGTCTTAAAGGTTGAAATACTAGATCAAAGTTATGCCAAATTCCTAGCCATCAGGCTTGTACTATTTCACATTCTCACAAAATATGTGACTATTTCTCCACCACCTTACCAACAAAGTATGTTATCATTCTTCTAGATATTAGTTAATCTGGTAGGTGAAGAAAGATGTCTGCGGGCACCTTTCCTGTGAATTTCTGCTATTGGAAGTAAGGCTGAGCACCTTTTCGTGTGCTCAGCGACCATTTCCCTTTTTTTTCCCTGTGAACTGTCTGCTCATATTTCCAGCTCAGTTTTTCATAGATGTGTTGGTTTAGGTCTTCCATGTTTTTAGAAGCACGTTTATATTATTCTATGAGCTCTTTGTGATGTAAGTTGCAGATTTTTTTTCAGGTTTAATAACATTTTTAAACATCTATTTAGATATGCTCGGCAGAAAAAAGTTAATGAAGCTCCCCCCAAAAGTGACTGATAACAAAATACAGGTGTACAAGTGGTTAATTACCAGTGCTGTCTCTAAACCCTGGTTCTCCACGTCTAATTTCAGATTGCAGCACAGGTAGATGCAGAGTACCAGAGTCTAGCTCAGTCTGGATAACCTGAAATAGGTCACCTCAGTGCTTAGGACCTTGGTTTCCGTTTCTATAAAACGCCTAGCAGAACACACTGTTTCCATTTCTATCAAGGTCATTTACTCAACAAACATTTCTAGATACCTTTCATTTAGAGTATGCAGGGCAGGCCAGGTCTCTCTGAGAAGGCAATATTTAAACTAAGACCTAAAAGGAGAGGCCAGGAATTGTGAAGATCCAGGGAACAGATTTCTGGACAAAGGGAACATCGAGTGCTAAGTTACTCAGAGAGAAAAAGCTTGAAGTGTTTGAGCAACAGCAGGAATCTGAACATAGATTGAGCATCAGGAATGAAGGGACAAGTGTGGTGGATGGTTTGATAGCAGGGGCCAGATTACAGAGGCCCTTCTAGGTTAGGGCTAGGAGTTTGGCTTCTGCTTTTGCATCTGGATGAATTTAATTTTTTGTTTGTTTGTCTCCCCCATGAGTTAATTATGCTCACTCTCTCCTTCCCACCTTCTCCAACATTAGCCCTTTCTCTCTCCTACCATTACTGCCCACCTCTACCTTGGCCTCTGAGCTTCGGAGCATTGTTCTTATTCTTCATCCTGAAGGAGAGGAATTGTGAATGTGAGCAGTTAATGCATGCAGGCACTTCATTAGCTCAGTTACACAAGGGACAATTTACACAGATGGGAAGTACATGTTCGCACACGCTAGCACACATACCTGGTCTTTGCCCAAAACAAATCAATAACAATCCCTCGTACATTTGCAAGCGGCTTCTTGTGTAAAGTTTATCCAGGTATTTTGTAAGTTTCTGGTGGGGGGATGTTATTTATCGTTTGCACTCTCTGTAAATTCTTAGAACATTATCACATACTCAATAAATGTCAGCGGCTGCTTTTCTATTCATTAACTTTCCTTGGAGTTCAGCTATGAAGAAGTCATATTTTAGCTGTCGTGGTGCCACTATCGCAGGAGTAACAACAGTTATAGAAGCCAGGGAAACCACTCAGAAAAAATATGTCCTATGTTTTATCACCCACCCACCAGTCCCTCCCTCCTCCAGCCCCCACTGTTAATAATAAACGAGTCTCTCCCTACCTTAAGAAAACCTGTAGAATCAGAAAAGGGCAGTGACGAGCTAAATAAATAATTCTCAAACAAATTATATAGCCTGCCAAGTGTACAAGAACCCTAGGGCAGGATTTCAAATGCTGACTCTTCAAATAGGATGTTTGCTTAATTTGGGATATTAAGTATTTCTTCTGCTTGAGAATATGTTCCCCAATCATGTTTCAAATGATAGTCCTCTTCTTCTTGGCGACTATTTCTAACTCAGCTACAAATGATAGTCCTCTTCTTCTTGGCGACTATTTCTAACTCAGTGGCTTAATTTTCATTTCAGTAGACACTTATTCTCATACACAGTGAAGTATTTGAAAAGAAATCTAAATTTTAGATATCTTACTTAAACCCAATTAATATTTAATGTGTGGGTGTTTTTTTTTCAATAAACTTCATTAAGCACTTACAAATGACAGCACCATGCCAAGTGTTTGGGATATATATCAATCAGATGGATTTGCTTATATTGTGATAACAAACAACCCCACATCATAGTGATTTAAAACAAATATTATTTTGTACTCATGCTGCGGGGCGCCACGTTGTTGGCTGGGGATCTGTTGTTCACCATCTTCATCATCCTCACTCTGGGTCCTAGGTTGACAGAGCAGTCAGTACCTGTGCATTGCCGGTCAGCCAAGGGAAATGCCAGAGCCTAGCCTAGAGGGTCTCCCACTGACAATTAATTTCAATTAACTAATACAGGACTGAAACACATAAATCATGGCCAGAAATAGTCACGTGGCTTCAGGGGGTCAGGAAATACAATCCTACCAGATGCCCAGATACCAGAGAGCTAGAAATAGTCAGTGACCCGCATGGAAGAGACAATTAAAATAGCATGGTTCTTGCTTTTGCTGGAGTAATCAATCCCAGTTGGGGAGACAGAAACATAAACAGAAATTTTCATGCACTGTATGCTGAGTGCCAGAATTGAAGCCTGCAAAGGTGGCTATAGAGGAAGGGGTGGTGAATCCAAGATAGGAGTGTAGAATGTGGCAAAAGCTACCTACTGAGGGTAACAGTTGAGTGAATCTAAACTAATAAAAGCGAAATAGTAAAATTAACCGTTTCTCCGAGACAGGGTAAGCCACGCCCACCAGCCAATCAGAGCGGCTGTATGCAAATTAGCCCAGCCAACATGGAGGCCGCCACTCACGGACCTGAGTAAACGGCAGTTTCCATTGCGGCAGGAGTGAAAGTGAAGCTGCGCCCGCTCAGCTTAAACTGGCTCTATCGAAACACAGATTTGAAAGAATATAACAATCATAGAATCCTCCGGAGCTGAAGGACACAGCAGCCCGGGCCTAACCAGTAAAAGTAACAATTGTTTCATTATAGACACTGCAAGGTGAGGCAGAGGAGGCTTCCTTAGTATTTAGTAGGCCGCCTAAAAGGAACAGCATCAATTATAGAAGATAAACAAACTCCAGAAACCTGCGTCCAGCCAGCCTTGCTGGGACATTGGGTCAATGGGAGCTGTGGGCAGCCTGAAAACGCCCCTCACCCAAGCTGGTCAGGCACGCCAGCAGGTGGACATCCCCCGAGGGGTCCCAGACTGTGAGAGGGCACAGGCCGGGCTGAGGGACCTCCCGAGTACACAGAGCGGCTACAGAGCGGGACAGCGCAGGACCCAGGACCCATGAGTGGGAAAGAGGCGGCAGGGTTGGAGGGCACTGGGGAGCGGGTAAGAGGTGGCAGGGGGTAGGCGGCCTGCTTGGTGGGCTTCCCAAGCCCTTTGTGGGGCATCGGGGAGCGGGTAAGAGGTGGCAGGGGGTCGGCGGCCTGCTTGGCAACTGTCCAGGCCCTTTGCAGGGCATC
>PVJC01038520.1:0-16715 GCA_004026665.1 Murina feae | reverse complement strand
ATATATATATATATATATATATATATATATATATATATATATAATGATATAACAATTTTAAGTCAAATATATATGGATAACATGAAGGCTATACCTATTAAACTGAAAGATAATATTACCAAGCATAAATTCATTCTCTTGTGATTGTTTAATATTTCACAGGTAAAATCCTAATATATGCTTTGATTGATAAGTAGTGAAAAACATTAGTCAGAATCCTTGCTCTTTGGGAAAGTTACTATAAATTCTCCAAGCCCTCTTTTTTATCATGGGGATCCATAGAGTATTGTGATTGAAGATGCAGATGCTGGCAAACTTCTGGCTTCAGACTTTGGCCTCAATGCTCTGACCTTAGACTTTAAATAAGCTGTTTCATAATTCCTGGCCTTGGCTTTCTAGTGCATCTTCAGATAGATAAACAGAGAGACAGAAAGATACCTACACATACATACATGTGCACACATACATATGTATATACTTACACACACCAGGCATGTATTTGGATATTTAAGGCCATATTGTTCATAACAGCAAAAAATGTAAATTAAAACAACTAATATATCCACCAACAGTACAATAAATTGTAGCAAAATGGTACAGTAGAATATTACTCAGCAATAACAATAATAGAATAAACTATAGCTACATACATCAAAAATGATAAATATAAAAATAAAATATTGACAAACTAGTAAGTTCTAAAAGAACTCATACCATTAGAACTAGTTAGTTCGAAAGATTCCATTTACATCAAGTTCAAAAAGTACAACTAAGTCATGTTATTATTTTAGAGATACATCTATAGATGGCAAAACTAAAGAAAAACAAGGTAATTATTTACACAAAATTTGGAAGAGTGGTTGCTTCTAGAGGTAAAGGGAATGTGACTAGAGAGGGCACACAGGAACACCTATTAATAAAATTGTATTTCTTAAATTTCAGAAGTATCTATGTGGTGTTCGCTTTCTAATTCTATGAACTGTACATATTTGCATTATGCATTTATACATGGTAATTTCAAAAACAAATATGATTACAGTAACAAACTACCACACTGTGAGAGAATTAAATAAGATTGTAGATGTTTGGCAACAGTATCTAGATATAGTAAGCTATCAATAAAAAGTATATCTTCATCTCTTGTATTCCAAGATTTCTGATAATCTATGTTAGAATCACAGTCTTATTAGAGAATGAAACTTTATGGTTTTCAACCTTCATGCATCCAAGGGTTAGCACCAGAAGAGATCCTTAAGTCCTCATCACAGACATGAATTTTATTTGGTTACCTATTAAGCATACAGTAGATATTCATACTGATGAATAAGAGGTATTTAGTTACCTGTTATCAGAGAATTAAGCCCAACCTTTAGAGAAAAAATGATTCATATCTGCATCTTAGTACAGAAAATAATAAATAGTAGGTCATGTGTTAGCTTCAAACTATTCTAGCGTCTATTCTGGAGAATAATAGAATCATAGGATTAGTAAAGTAAGTAATTATTTGTTTATGTATTTATTAATAAATAAAGCTCAAGAAAGAAAGTAAAGCTCGGAGAAGTTAGTTGACTTCTACAAGATTAACAGTAAGTTTGTGACAGAGTCAGATCTGGAACACAAGCTAGGATGGAAGCCACAGGAAATGTCCTTCTATTGGTGGTCACCAGACAAGTAGAAGGGAAGATGGGAAGTGGCTCGAAGTAGCAGGGAAAGTGAGTGAGATTGAGTATGGGAGATCTTGCACTTAGTTCTTTTCAGAGGAGCTTAGGAGCTGGCACCCCCTGAAGTCTAATACCACCATTGGGGTAACACCTCTGAATGAACTCTTTTGGAGCCAAATTTCTGGAGAGAAGACAGACTAGGCTGATTCTAATAAGATAATATCTCATATGCCATTTCAGAGAATTCAGACACCCTCATTTTCACCCTCATATCCATCACTTGTGTTTAATCCATTTGATGGGCACACACAGTACAGTACTTGCTCTTAATTAGTCTGCTCTTGAACCATGTTTTCCATTGGCCAATCACTAATCTAAGGCTAAGTGTATAAGTATATTATTCCTTCAAAAAGCAATCACAGGAAACCTGTTAGGGATAAAGGCTCTATGCTAGGCATTAGGAATTTGATGAAAAGTGTTTAATCAAACTCCATTTTCCTTGTCCTATCAGAGAAGAGAGTGAGTTATTCAAAAGAAAACTAAACCAACCAGAAGTAACTGTATAACCTAATCCCTCCAACCCTTATGTCATAAAGACAAATAAAAGCTCATAAAGAACCTTTGCTGCCTTCAGGACCTTATCAACTTGAGCCAGCTGATAGGGAAAGTAAGTCTTATGGCTGAACTCTTGAACCAGGAAAGGATCAGTCCAAAGTTTCTGTCAGGTGATGTGACCTATAAAAGTACTCCCAATCCTTGGCTTATCTTTATGACTGATAAATGATTGCCAGTTATTTGCTCTATATGCTTGGAAACTGCAGTCAAATTGCTGAAACTGTCCCAAGAAAGAGGTTTCCTTCTGGAAAAAAAGAAAAAAATTATCCCCTACATGCAAGGTTCAATTAATGGAAAAGTTGCTTAGATGATCAAACTATGCCTTTTTTTCCTGATCCAATGTTTTGTGGTTTGGGAGCTTTTTTAACAAGCAAAAATACCTTTAAACAGAAACCAGACTCTTTTATATTCTAATTTTTTTCCACTCCATTATGTTGTAGTAGTCCATAACAAGACTATGACCTCATCAGTTATTTACACACTCCCATTTTGGGTTTCATTTGATGGGTTTCATTGGAAATTCCCATTATGGGGGAAATTTCTAAACCATAGAGCAGCTCATTTGTTGTGGGAGAGAGGGGTTCTTTATAAGTGAAAAAAGTTGAATGGAGGAACAGTGAATGATTTTTCTAAAGGAATAATTCAGGGTACAGAGCCAAGTTAATAAGCCTGCCCCTGCTTATTAAGGAAAGCTAGGTTTGAGATCCTAAAGCAGGACTGTGACCAAACTGTGAGCATCTAGGGACCTTATGGGCTGGTAGAGCTTAACTAGCTTATTACTTAGACACTGACAGCCAAAGGCAGAGTTAATAATGATACTGAATGACAAAGCGATGTGCACAGACAAGTGTTCAAACAATTATGGTGATACTCTCTTCTCAAGTGACTTATTGTCTGAAACATTGAGTTAAATGGGGTACCTACTCTATCTAACAAAAACTGTTTAGTTAAATGCCAACCTCCCTGGCCCTTTAGGAGAGGCAATAATTTATTCAAAATGTAGTTTAAGAATAAAGTTACTTTTCAGAAAGTAATCCTATTAAAGAAAAAGAAGAGAAGCACAAGCAAGTAATTATTCTATCAGACAAAGTCACAGCAACATTTTTTAATTGCAGAAATTATTCTAGTTTAAAGAAAATATCAGGAAACCAACAACAACAACAAAAGATTGGGGGTAGTCTGTTGGGTTTTTTTGCTTGTTCTAGTACACTTTCCTAAGAGTCAGTTTAGCTTCTCAGACCTTGACCCAGTGATAGATTAAAGTCCTTAATCAGAGATATGGAATGCCTTATCTAGTGACACGCGTTCTTTCTCTGTCCTTTGAAGCACATATTGTCCCCTCCAAAGGAAGTTCACCATGAAACTAAATGACACAGCCAATAAGTACCTCCTAGGAAGAGCCCCCTGGCTGCCTGAAGACCACACCACATCACCAATAAGTCATCCTCCTTAAGAAACAGCAAATTGTATGCGTAGTTACAGGAGAAAGCAGCCTTAGATCATTCTCCCAAGGCCCTGATGTGGAAGGAACCACCTAGAACATACAAACAACCATTGTAATCCCTGGGACAGGGGTGTGGGCTGTGGGAAAGGAAGCTCAGCGTGGAATTCGAAAGCTAGAATTGCAAGGTAAGAGATCTGAGAGCTTCCAGAGGAGTCGGGTTTGTTTGTTTTCCGTCTAGACTGAGTGTGCAAGGACTTAGGAAATAAGCTTTGGGTTAGAAGACACCCTGGAGTTGTTTTCTTTTTCCACTCAGAGAGCCCTATGTAATAGGGCACATGCCAGTGTCTGCACTCACAGTCACCAAGGATGACTACACCACTTCCACACCTCCCACACTACTCCTTCTTCAGTATTTCAGATAGCTCAATGTTTCTCACCTGCATTAGAGCAACTGTATTCTAACTAAGGTGACCAGATTTTAACATTGGTAAAGCGGGACACCATTGATGGGGGGGAGGGGGGGCGGGGTTGTTCTTTTTTATTATTATTACTAGGGGCCTGGTGCACAATAAAGCCTCCCTGAGTGTGCCCCTGGCGAACCGATGGCTTCCCAGGATGGAGCCTCAGGGCCGGTCAGCTGGTCCCGCCCCTGGGCTTCCGCCTGGGAAGTGATCAGGTGGCAGGGGCACACACGGGGAGCCCCGGAGGCCCCTGTGTGTGCTCTGCAATGATTGATTCCAGGAGGCAGCCTCTTCCCACCCTGCTCCTCCCGCCCACGGCTTCGGCCACTGGCCTGCTTGCTCTTCCCATCCTGCACTACAGCTGGACCCTGTGTGCGGCCTCCGCCATCTTGGCTAGGCTAATTTGCATATTGTCGCTCTGATTGGCTGGTGGGCATGGCTTACCCGTCCCTAAGAGATGGTTAATTTCAACATTATGCTTTTATTAGTTTAGATTACTTAGAATATTACAAAGAGTAGTACACATGTATCTTTCCAAAAATCAGGACTTTTTTAAAACGCCACGGGACACGGGACAAATTGTTAAAAATCGGGACTGTCCCGCCAAAAGCAGGATGTCTGGTCACCTTAGACTGCTCTCCCTGCTGCCAACTCCTGGTTCAGGTTCTATATTGCTTTCTACAGAGCAAGACTGGCCATAGGACTAGGCAGTTTAAAGTTCTTTAGTGGCTTCCAACTGTCTCCTAGTTAAAATTGAAACTGTTCTGGTACAGGCTCTGATAGAACAGTTACCTTGTTTCATATCCTATCTTTGCTATTTACCAATTTGGTCTTCAATTCCCTGTATATAAAAATCAGATAACAATAGTTCTTATTCATAGGTTTGTTGTTAAACTTCAATGAGATACTTCTTTTAAAGAGCTTAGTCCTGTGTCTAGTAAGCAGTCAAGCCCATAGTTGAACTCAAAGCTCATCATACTCTAGGTCTGTTTTTAATGATTACACTGCGCTACCTTTATTCCATTTTATTTCCCAAAACACATGTCATAACAGTATTTCTGGTTCCACATACAGAGCCTTGTCACTTTCCTATTCAGAGAAAGACTCTATGTCCCATCCCCTTGAACTTGGACACGACCTTTTGACCACCTCGATTAATTAAGTCTGGCACAAGTTAGGTGATGTCACTTCCTAGGCTGGGTCAGAAGAGGCAATACACCTTCTGTCTGGCAATCTCGTTTGCAGCATGCGCCTTAGGAGACCTAAGCTTCCGTATTGAAGTTCAGCTACCGGCAGCTACCACGCTTGAGCGGCCATGTGAACAGATCACTGAAGGAAAAGTATGAGGAGCCCCAGGTGCCCAGCCATCTTTCACACAGGCCCCAGGCACTGCATGGAGTGGAAAGGAGCTGACCCCACCCAACCCTGCCCACATTGCAGATCTGTGAGCTAAATAAGTGGTGGTGGTCATTGCAGCCACTGAGTTTTGGAGTGTTTTGTTACTCCCTAATGGGAAACCAGAACACCCACATAAACCTCCAAAGCTATGCATTCACTTTCATTTCCCCTTGACAACCCGCCTTCCATGGCCTTCATATACGCAGCTGTTCTGCTTAAAAATTGCCACCAGCATGGACATGCCCTCATGTGAAGAATTACTTTGCTTTCAAGAGTCATTGCAGGTAGTTCTTGTTGTGCTTCAGTCATTGTTACTCATTGTTACCGTTTAGTCATCTTTCCCCAAATCTGGAAATGGGTGTCTAAGAATCCAAACTTCAAGTCAAAATGTTCAGGTTTAAGGTTTTTGTTGTTGTTGTTCACGACTTCCAGACTGTCTAGGACTTTATCTCCCCAGACTTCTGTTCCTCCAAAGACAGAGGAATAGCCAAACCCCTGTCTTAGCATTGTAGCTATTCATGTACAACTCCTAGCAAAGTCCCTGGTATCTAAGGAGTTCGGTGCATGTTGCTGTTATTCAAGTGCTCAATTTATTGCATCATGATTATCAGTTTCCTTTTCTGAATAAGAATGGTGTATCCTCAATACCTGGGACCTGGGACATGCAAAAACATTTTTTGTTAAACAAATAAATGAAAGAACAAACAAACAAATGGATGGGTGAATGGGTGGGTGAATGAATGAATGAATGGACAGGTATAATCTAGCTTTCTTCAACTCTTATATCAAACATGTAGGAGAGGCAGGATAATAGAGATCTCCAGTCTCAATGGAAGCAACTCTGGTGCTGGCTGCGTCCTTTTCTTCATGACAGCTCCAGTTCTCTCTTTTCCTAGTAGTTCTATAATACCACAGCCATTATTTCTGACACTCCCTCATCCCAAAAAAGCCACGCAGAGAGCATCCTCACTTGGCTGAGTAAGCCCTTTTGCTCCTGACAATCCAAGCCATGTGGTAGGACTGTAAGGAGAGCTAGTGCCAAAATCAGATGGCTTCCACTACAGATTCCTTTTCTCTTCTAACCACGTTATAGTATGCTGTCTAGATGCCTGACCTTGCCAAGTAAAATCTAGTTAATCTTCTACAATGTCAGCCTTCTTTATGGACTCTAGGATATGGCAATATCATATGGTAGCAACACTGTAGAAGGGACTCTGCTCTTCCTGATAAGCAACTTTATGCTGCAGTAAGCAAATAATTTACCCTTCTTGCCTCGTACATGATATTTCCCCACTGATTTCCGCTCAATAAGAGAGACTTTATTAAATAGCAATACAACCTTGCTTAATACGGTGAGAATAGATATTTTACACCTAATTTTTATTTTCATCATAGAATTTACATAAAATTCTATGTAACAGGATGTTGCATATCTATACATAAAATTCTCATTATAACAGCTAACAACCTATGGATATGATTGCTAAGTGACAACAATTGCCATTGCAATGTTATACCAAGATATCAATGTTCTTCTAGAACATATTAATTTCAATGTTAAAATAAAACAATGCACCAGGGCTTCCTTCAGTGCTTTTTTATGCCCTCTTGCTTCAGCACAAAAGGAAATGTTTAAATATTTTTAAATGAGTAAAATCTAGAGTGTTGGCTGTACATAGTCATAAACTGTTTTACAAGAAAATATGAAGTTAATCTAATGCTGTTACTCTTGTAGATTCCATGCTTCTCATAAGTGTAATCATTTCTGCATTCTTTCTGTGCTTGAAGGTCAGAGAATGCTGAGGTTAGAAAGATTTCTGAGGCGTGGCACCACCTTCTCTGATTGGGCAGCAGCTCTCGAACGATGTGGGCCTTTTGCAGTTGACTCACCAGAGGGCAGCAGCTTTGCAGCTTGATGTCAGCCTGCAAGAATGTCAGACACTCTCTCTGCCAGCTGCTGCAGCGCTCTCTTCTCCCCCCCACTCCCTCCCCCTCCCTGCCACCAACCCCAGCAGTAGCCCAGAATTAAGCAAAGCTGTTTGGGTTAGCCTCTGACCAGCCTCTTGGCTGGGCTTCTTGCTGTCCTGGTCACCAGCTCCAGTAAAAAATCCCCACCGGATCTCAGCAGGAACACTAAGCTCCTCCAACTATGTGTCTCTGGGGATACCCAATATAACTGACCAATTAAGGTTTGGATATTTGGGGGACTGTGCATGGTTTTCTGGGTGCCCCTCTGCAACATATACCACACACACACACACATATTCTCTCTCTCTCTCTCTCTCATCTTCTCCAGAAGGAAAACACCAGAATGCATTAAGAAATGTTTACATAAACACTAGCAAAATTTCTAAGTTCTAAATGAATTGTATGGTATTTGTTCTCCTGGTATTAGATCTGCCTCAGTTTCCCCCACATTTCTGACTATTCCAACTGAAGTCTCAGATGGGAGCTAAGACTATCCTGGGGTCCTTTCTACTATAACTGTCTGTGATCCCATGAATTTAGACAACTGGGAGCTTTCTGGGAGGAATGGCGTCCTGGTGCTCCCCGGCATGGCAGAGAGGCCTTCCCCACAGTAGCTCGTCCTAGCTCTACGAGGACCAATTTTTAGATATTACTTAGTTTCCCCTCACTTCTGTTCTCTTCAGCATCTGTTCTTCTAGCAGTTCTAGTTTAGTTTTACATTTTAGTCTTAGTTTAGTCTCAGTTTTTAGCTTTAGATGGTTCCTTTGGCTTTGGGCAACTGCAAGCAGTAAGCAGATGGTAGCTTGTAGACCCAGTTAAGATAATCATGGTCAAGGTCAGGCAAGCAATTAAACCGATATAGTCAAGCCAAGGTGAAATTGATGAATCACAGAAACTAAGTCTGCCCTAATTCAACTTCCTGAAGTGTGAGGATGCCAGGGCGTAAGGCTGTTTGATTCTCTCAGTATACTGAGACTTAGGCACAAGTGCTCTTTCTGATCTTGCCCTCATTCTATTTCTTTATCCTGATGACTGGTAGCAGCCTCACCTCCTCATTCTGTCTGAGTCTCCTTCAGGATTCTCCAGTTAGGTTACTCCAGCTTGTAGTAGGCTAAATTGTGGTCTTAATCAGACATGCCCATGTCTTCATCCCCAGAACCTGAGAATGTGGCCTTATTTGGCAAAAATTAAGGATCTGGAAATGAGATCATCGTGGATGACCTAGGTGAGCTCTAAGTCCAATAAGTTTCCTTATAAGAAACTTAGAGAGGAGAGACGCAAGGAGAAGAGGACAAGGCCTTATAGAGATGGAGACAGAAGTGCAGTGATGTCACCACAAGCCAAGAAACCCCAGGAGCCAGAAGCTGGGAGGGTGAGGAATGGGTTCTCCTCTGGATCCTCTGCTGGCGGCACATCCCCTGCCCACATTCCCATGTTACACTTCCTGCTCAGAACTATGAGTACATTTCTGTTGTTTTAAAGCAGCGGTTCTCAACCTGTGGGTCGCGACCCCTTTGATGGCCAAACGACCCTTTCACAGGGGTCATTGCCTAAGACCATCCAGCATATCAGATATTTACATTATGATTCATAATAGTAGCAACATTACAGTTATGAAGTAGCAACGAAAATAATTTTATGGTTGGGTCACAACATGAGGAACAGTATTTAAAGGTCCAGAAGGTTGAGAACCACTGTTTTAAAGGAACCAGTGTAGTAATTTATTAAGGTAGCCATGAAAACTAATACAGTTACAAGCTCAAATACCTTATAGGAATCATACAGGTAACGAACTGAGCCAACATCTAGATAGAGTAGTTCTGGGTTTAGCATCTCATAATATTTTTCATTCCTAAACTGGTCATTTCAATGGCTGGGAAACAACAGAAAGTGCAAGTGGTCTGAAGCAAATGAGAGAACAAATGTCCTAACCAAAGAAGTACCCATCAACCAGACCAATAATTGTTACCATGTGACAGCAAGCCCAGGATGGCCACGTCTTCCCACTTTTATTGGATGTTCACGTAAAACCTCCTGCATTTTACGTGTTGGCTCAGAGAACCACCGGGCAAACTGCACTCTGTGGGCCCAGTCCAAGTGTTTCAGAGCCGAACTGTAACCACAAGTGGCCAGTTGCCATGTCTGGAGCCAACTGACCCTTCAAACAGTTTCTAAGGTATGTGCCACGGAGAGCTCATGAAACAGCCAAGAACAGAACCCTGTTTCCTCGTTTTTCTCGCACTTCACCTGCTCTGCCAGCCCAGGATACTTTCATTCAAACCCCTCCCTCCCTGGGGTAGGCAGCGAGAAAGGGTTTGTTACAGCCTGAGAGAGTGTGCCTGCCTCTTCTCAGCCTCTCCTCTCAGTTTCTCTAAGGCGGCTTAATTTTAGACCCTGACCATTTAGCATCTAGAACAGTGGTTCTCAACCTTCTGGCCCTTTAAATACAGTGCCTCATGTTGTGACCCAACCATAAAATTATTTTCGTTGCTACAACATTACTTCAGTAATGTTGCTACTGTTGTGACTCGTAATGTAAATATCTGATATGCAGGATGGTCTTAGGTGAAACTTGTGAAAGGGTCGTTCGACCGCCAAAGGGGTCGCGACCCACAGGTTGAGAACCACTGATCTAGAAGTTCTGTGTGTGAGTGTGTGTGTGTGTGTGTGTGTGTGTGTGTGTGTGTGAGTGAGTGTTTTGAAGAGGATTAATGGTGGGGACTTTGCAGTGCAATGTGCGATGACTTTAGAAGGAAAGATGAAAGAAGGCAAAATATTCACCAGAGAGAATTAAAAACCAAAGGCCATTTTTCTGTGTTTATTTTACAGCAGGGCACTAAAATCTATTCTACCGAAAGGACTGGTATTTGGGTCAGATGAAACTTAAGATATAAAACTGAGACTTAATTTGGTGTTGACAGAGCTTCCGTATTTAGTTTGTTAAAGGCGGCTACTTCTGTGCTCTTTTACCTCATCTGCAGAGCCACCTGCTTCCCAGCGTCAGACAGTGTGTCCCGTGGAGCACCACGAGGTGAGGCATCGCTCAGCTAGACGGAATCTTTCAGTCCGTCCAGGAAGGCAGCTGGAGGCGGTGGTGCTCTGTCGCTTTCGGTTGAGTCTGCAGTGAGGAAGGAGAGTTGTAATCAGCTTTCATAAATGATCTCGTGGAGAACTCTGACAAGAGCTAGGATAGGAATGGGGATTGACTGAATAGGGAATGATGGATCTTATTGAGGAAAATGTCCTAAAGCTATTGTGATAACCGTAACA
The DNA here is from genome assembly GCA_004026665.1 of Murina feae. Lineage (NCBI taxonomy): Eukaryota > Metazoa > Chordata > Mammalia > Chiroptera > Vespertilionidae > Murina > Murina feae. The sequence continues at coordinate 5,898 of PVJC01038520.1, read as the reverse complement.
CCACTCAGTAAATTTGTGAGAAATCAGTGGGTCATGCACTTAAAGTGGGTGAGTTTATGGTATGTAAAGAATACCTCAAAGTTGTTTTAAAAATTAAAGTTAGATAATCATTAAAAGAATAAAACTAGACCCATAACACATTCTCTCTCTCTTAACCCATAAACAGTCAGTAAACAAATTTGTCAACTGTTTATATAAAATACCATTTTAATCTTTTTACATATTTCAAGGATATGACACCTAATTCAAACATAACATGTACAAAATAGAACACAATGAAAAATTTTTCTCCCACCACTCTCCCACAGGCACCCAATGCCCTTCCCTGAAAACAATGTAACAGTGTTACAGTTTCTTGTGTATCATTCTAGAGACATTTTATGCATCTCCAGAATGGTATGCGTGTGGACGTATTCTATCCCCCCAACCACACACACCTTTTTCTCTCTAACTTGTAACATATTATACACAGTGTTCTGAAATCTTTTTTACTTAATAATCTATATCATATCAGAATCTAAACAGTGCTTGGATCTTTTTATCTTTACTGTCCCGCTGCCAGAGAACTCACTGGACCCTCAGTACCTCTTGCCTGGACCATTTTGTGTAATTTGAGATGCCATCAGTTATAAGATTCACGGGTCTTTGGGGGCCTTTAATAGAGAAAACTGTTGCCTATTAAATTATTAGAACACGCCATTGATTGTAAGATGCAGCCCAATTCCAGGAAAAAAAAAAACCCACAGTAATGCTAAAAAGTGCATGTATGTGCACCAACATAAAAATGAGAAATTATGACGTTGTCCCAGCCAGTTCTCCAGCCTCAAACCTCGCTTCCTTTTAATCCATTCTCCTGCCAGTCATTTTTCTAAGCTCTAGGTTTAATCTTTTCATTCCTCTACTTTAAATCCTTTATGGTCTCCCTTTGCTACAGGATGACGTCCACGTAACTCAGTGTGATCACAAGATCCTGCCCTTCTCTGGTACCCTTTCTCTCCACTAACCTATGCTGTCGACATGCCCAGCTATGGACTATTCCTCAAAAATGCAATGCTCTTTCAACACTTCGTGCTTTTGGACATGCTGTTCCCTCTGCCTGGAATACACTTGACCTCTTTCTTCCCAGCTAAATACCATTTGTTCTCCGAGACTCATCTCTGGGAAAACTGCCACGAACGTCCCGAGTTCGGTGAAATCTCCCCTCTGTCCTGCCACTCGCGCTGCACTTCATCCCGTCAGAGGCACGCCTTGTCTCGTTAGGCTTCATGTTTCCTCGTCCTGTCTTCGCTGCTCTTCTTCTATTTGCATCACAAGGGTTTGCCAGGGTGCCGCGCTCACGGGAAGCGTTCAGCGAGCATTTGTCGAAGAAATGTGTGCTTTGGCCCAGGATGTAATCTACACATCTGCAGTCATGGAGGTGTGGTCAGCTCGGTGCAGGGGGAAGTACACTAGGTCTGAAGTCAGGATGCCAGCAGCTATGGGCTCTGACACCTCTGCCTCTCCGGTCTCGGTTTGGTCAGTTAATGTTTCCAAGCCTCGGTTCCCTCACCTGAAGACATGGGCAGTGCTACCTGCCTGCCTACAGGGCTGCAGGGATTCAACGAGGGGAGCGTCTGAAGGAACGGACACAGAGACGGTGCTCTGAACAAGGCGGCTTCTATCAGAGTGGCAGGAACATCCTACGCTGGTGAGCAGGTTCATGTAACACCACTGACACATGCTGTAACACCAACTGAACTTTGGTTTCCTGTTTTCATTTTATTTTTTAAAAGGTGATTATACCACATTTGAGAAATCAAGGTGATGAGAGAGAAAAAACACACACGTGTATAGCCCTAACCGGTTTGGCTCAGTGGATAGAGCATCAGCCTGCAGACTGAGGGGTCCCAGGTTCGATTCCGGTCAAGGGCATGCGCCTTGGTTGCAGGCACATCCCCAGTAAGAGGTGTGCAGGAGGCAGCTGATCGATGTTTCTCTCTCATCAATGTTTCTTGCTCCCTATCCCTCTCCCTTCCTCTCTGTAAAAAAAATCAATAAAATATATATGTTTAAAAGAACACACACACATATACACTCAATTCTTGTTCATACCATTATCCCCAAATGCTGTAGGCAAGCAATCACCTTTAATGGGCTCTTTTAGAGTAAGGTGACCAGATTTAAAGCGGTACACCATTGACCAGGGCGGGCTCTTTTTTTTTCTTTTCTTTTTATTATTACTTAAAATATTACAAAGAGTAATTGGGACTTTTTTAAAATGCCGCGGGACGCGGGACAAACTGCTAAAAATCGGGACTGTCCCGCCAAAAGCGGGATGTCTGGTCACCTTATTTTAGACCCTTCTCATGTTATATTTTTAACACAAATGCAAGTACATAAATACATATTTCATTCCCCCTTTTACACAACATGTACAACATTTTTTTCATGATATATCAATATTCGTATGTCTGAATATCACTTTTTTCTGGGACTTTGTGGCCTTCTGAGTTTGCCCCTAAGAATTCCAGTCAAGTAGACAAGGATGTGGAAAGAGATTTCAGTGACTGCTTCTCATCACAGCTCTGAACTCTTAAGCAAAGGTAGAAGCTTTGACTCATAGCCTCAGTGCCTTTTTCGGGGAACCACAGAGAAACAGCATGACTAAAACAATGAAAGCTAGGAGAAAGTACAGTAGAGCTGCCTTAGAAAAGCAGATCTTTGGGCTTTATTTCTTCAGCTACCAGAGAAGAAGTCCGCACCCGGCAGCGGGCTGTGATATCTCAGCAGCATGAAGTCAGGAGAATGCTGCAAACAGCTCCGGCACACAGGCTGCGAAGTCTTCAGCACCACTGACTCCCGCATGTTTTCACCATATGAGCGAGATGCTCCCTAGTGAGCCTTCCCCCTTAAAAGAAAGGATTGTTTTCGAAGTTGCGCACAGGTTCTGTTTAGGGGCTGCTCAGGTATAGAACGAGATCTGCTTTTTTTTAAAAAAAAATACTCATTTATTGGGCTAGTATTTAAAAAGAGTAACCATCGTATGTGCTGGCAGAGTTGCTGGAAAACTGGAATTTTCATTACTGCGGGTGGGTGGGAAGGCAAAGGAAATGACCATTTTAGATCGCAGTTCCACAGATCTTACAATGTAAATCACTCACCTACACAACAGCAGTGCGATCAGTAAAACATGCATCTAGTTAATGAACTGCACGGAGTATGCCCAGCAGATTTGTTTATAATACCCCAAACCTGGAAATAACCAAAACCATAGACAGATAAAGTAGTAATTCACGGTACACAACATTACTCAGCAATGAAACAATTATCTATTCACACAAGCATTTGTGTTGAGTCTCAGAATAACTGTGTAGGGTGAAGGAAACCAGTATTAAAGAGTACAGACCTTCGAGTGCATATAAAATTATGAAAAACTAGAGATCCCTCCGCGTGGCCTGTGGGAATCGCTCAGAAACCGGCCGACCAAAGCCGCCTGCCGCTGCCACTCATCCTGGCCCCGCGGCGCATGCCTCAGGCTAGCACTCGGTCAGTCCCAAAGATCTGTGTTTTTGGAGGCTTGTCTTTTTTTTTCCCCCAAAATGGATCAAATACTGAATCCATTTTTTTTTATTTTTATTAATTTTGTTTTATTGCTTTAAATATTACAAAGAGTAGTACGTATGTCTCCTTTTTTTCCCCCTTGACCTTCTCCCAGTCTCCCCTACCCCCCAGTGTCTTGTGTCCATTCGTTATGCTTGTATGGATGCATACAAGTCCTTTGGTTGATCTCTTACCCCCTTCCCAAACCCTCCCAAGCCTTCCTGCTGTAGTTTGACAGTCTGTTTGATGCTCTGCCTCTGTATCTATTTTTGTTCATCAGTTTATAATGGTCTTTATTATCCATAAATTAATGATGTCATGTGGTATTTTTCTTTCATTGACTGGCTTATTTCACTTAGCATAATGCTCTCTAGTTCCATCCATGTTGCTGCAAATGGTAAGAATTCCTTCTTTTTTACAGCAGCATAGTATTCCATTGTGTAGATGTACTACAGGTTTTTAATCCACTCATCTGCTGATGGGCACTTAGGCTGATACCAAATCTTAGCTTTGGTGAATTGTGCTGCTATGAACAAAGGGGTGCATATATCCTTCTTGATTGGTGTTTCTGGTTTCTTGGGATATATTCCTAGAAGTGGAATCACTGAGTCAAATGGGATTTCCATTTTTAACTTCTGTATGGAGTTTCCTCAAACAGGCTTGTCTTTAGCTGTGAACATTTCCTATGTGTTCAGTAGTATAAGGAGTTAGGTTGGGCTTAATAAATAGCTATTATTCTTTCTCTTTTGTTGATCACATAAATGACAAAGTAACAAATACAAGGCTATTAAAAGTTTGTTAAAATGCCCAGCCGACGTGGCTCAGTGGTTTAGCATAGACCTATGAAACAGGAGATTACAAGTTCAATTCCTGATCAGGGCACGTGCCCCATTTGTGGGCTCGATCCCCAGTAGTGGGACGTGTAGGAGGCAGCCATCAGCGATGCTTTCTCATCATTGTTGTTTCTATCTCTCTCTCCTGCTCCCTTCCTCTCTCTGAAATCAATAAAAAATATTTTTTTAAAGTTTGGTAAAAGGTGGATATTCAAATAACAGACCTTTGTTTTATTGGCGAGTTTCATCGTGACCCAGGTTGCCCATGTCCTCTCCCCACCTCTCTGATTTTTTTCCTCAGCCATCCATTACTTGAGTTGGTAGCTGAAGTTCTTAAAACTCTCACACATGAATGGCCCCAGTGTAATCACTATGCTCCCCACTCCCAAATCCCTGCCTGTCCATTGCCTTTACTGGAGATCTCCACATGGACAGGAAAACAATTTGGCATGTGTACTCACTGCAGGAAACTTAGCAGGAAGATTAGAATGAGCTGTGAAAGAGAACAGAAACTCCTAATGGTCTTCATGGTGTGTTTCTAACCACAGAAGCCCAGAGACATGAAGTCCTGCATCAGCTTTCTATACTGTACCAATCACAAACACTGCAAACCCAGCAACAAAGAAAAATAAGTGCAGGGAGCTATGGAAATGAGTAAGCAAAGGCACTGAATCCAACACAGTAGGGGGAACAAGGACCATCAGTAAGGCAATTAAGTGAAACCCATTAAGAGCTTATTTCTCAACTCACTATAAAGATATTGACACATATATTTACTATTTGGTATCTGAGCCAGAATAATAGTATAGTCTGATGAATGAGCTGGAGATGACAAGGTGGAGAAAAGCAATGGGATTAAGACATGCAAAAGCCCTAAATCTCTATATCGTAAAGTAACAGGGCAATTTTATAACCCCAGATAGTTCTATGTGAGTGGATATGAAGACAGAGCCAGTGTCATGGTGAGAGATGAGGTGAGGCTGGAGAAATGGCCAGAGCCAAATGGTGAAGAACTTTGTGAGGTCATGCTATGAATTTTAGATTTCAAGCGAAAGGTCCTAGTGGGTGCCACTGCAGGATTTTAAACAAGAAATAACAGCAGCATATTTAAGTTATAGGAGGTCACTCATAGTATGTAAATCATGGATTTGAGTGCTGTTTCCATAGTGCCTATCATACTATACTGTAATAGGCATCGGTCTGTCTCCACATTAAACTGTAACCTTAATGAGGACAGCATGGCTGCTTTCTCATTATATCTAGTGTATGCATAGCACATATTTAGTCATTAATGAATGAATAGATGGATGATGGATATTCAGTCTCATTCATCTTTTTGCCTCTACTTCTTACGTAGTACTTAGTACAACATAAGTCATTGATAAGGGTCTGTTGAATAAATTAATGAATGCCGACTTTTGCCTTACTCTCCACATTTATCTCCCAGCATTCTCCAAGAATCATATATATATATATATATATATAT
>PVJC01038519.1:0-16712 GCA_004026665.1 Murina feae | reverse complement strand
GCAGCAGTGCAGGGCGCAGCTCACTCCAGTAGAAGAGCTGCTGTGCTCACTGTTGACAACAGTGCAGGGAGCGGCTGACACTTGCTCGAGGGTGAACTTCATTCCAGCTGTTTCAGGAAGAGGTTGTGCCCAGGCTGAGTGGGGGGTGGGGGGTGGGGTTGAGCCCCTCTCTCTGTCCCACATGTCATTCCCAGCTTCCCGTGCTCTGGTTTTTCTGTGATTGAGAGAATTCTCACCTCTGGTCAGACCCAAGTCTGTATCTTCCTGTGGAATGACACCATGATGCTGTTTTTCACTCGGATGAGCTACTGGTTTTGCAGGAGGAAAGGGGCGGGGCCCCGCCTAGAACTGGCTAGAGGCCTCCCGGGAGCGGTGGAGAGGAGGATGCCTGCCCCCTGCCTGGCGGGTTCCCCATGGGGTCGGGTAACCAGGTGGATAGTGACCATGGTAACCCTGGGAGCTTTATGCCCAGGAGGGGCACCTGGTGCTCCCTGCGAGGAGGTGACTTCTGAGCCCAGAGCAGAGTGGAGTCGGGAGGGAGGATGCGACACCCAGGCCCCCGCCTCGCCCGGAAGCTCCCTGTGCTGCAGGGGCGGCTCCTCCGAAGCTGAGGTGCTGGAGCTGCTGCCCAGCCTGTTGCAGGGCTGAGCCTCGAGTCTGTTTGCTGGGCGCGGCTTGTGTTGACTCACCTCTTGTTCCTGTGGCCTGTGTGTGTGTTTTGAGGGTGCAGCTTAGAGAGACGGGTATTTAAAATAAACATGAAAGTGTGCGCTTGAAAGCACTGCTCCTTTCACGGAGCCTGCTCCCAGCTCTGGGCACGCTGCCCTGGGTCAGGACGTCTGGAGTTCCTCCTTTAGAATTGCTTTCAGAACCAATCTGTACTTCGTACTAAAGATCGGCTCTTTTATTTTATCCCCTTGGTTCAGAATAGATTATCCACCTTCTTCCCAGAGTTAGCTCCAACTACTGAACTCTGCCCACAAGCCAGGCTTCCCCAGGATCTGGTGATCTCCTGAGGGATCTCCCTCCCTGGGGCCTGGTGAACTGTGAGCACGTCCATGGCTTATTTCGTTTCCTCCCCACAGCGGTTCCAGGCCTCGGGAGCTTGTTCAGCTCCATTTGTGTCCCGGGCACTGCAGGTGCCAGGGATGCAGAGATGGGTAAGGTGGGGCCTGGGCCCCGGAACAGCATCCATTGGGAATGGCCCCAGAGATAGTGTCTCAGGATGCAGAATGTGGTCCCCTGCGCACAGACGTGTGAGAGCTGGTGAGCAGTCCAGGCAGGTCACTCGAAGTGGATGTGGCCCCGTTTACAGCTAGGATCCCCAGGCTGAGCAGTGGGTGTACAGCTGACCAGGCCTTCTGGCTGCAGATCTGCTGCTCCCACGTCCGCGTCCCGCTCTCCTGGTGGTGGATCCGGGGATGTGCACAGTAGCAGTAGTGCCAGCGTGGACGTTTGACCCGCTGTGCGGCTGATGTGGAGAGACACTGCGACTCGCTGTACGCATGTCTGTCCAGGAGTGCTCTCCACAGTCACTGGGTAGTTTTCCTTCTGGGAACGGCCGTGGCTCCCTCTTCCTCATGGGAATTAGCTGGGAATACGCTGTCTTCCGAAGCGTGTGGCTCTTTCACCTCTAACGGGCTGGCTGCTCCCTGACACCCAGGAGTAGCGAGAATCCTCTTGTAGACTTTTGGCCCCTGAGTGGGGGTCGGGCTGCAGAGACTGTGGAGCTGGGTGACTGCATCTCCCCGGGACACAGGGCAGCTCTAGGTGCGTCCATCGGGGCCCCCGAGGCCTGAGGTGATCCGTCCCCTCACCCGGGGCCATGCTGCACATACCCTGCCTTTCAAGGGGCCCCCTGTCTCCTCAGATTGACCTTCAGAAGATGCCCTTGGGGAAGCTGAGCAAAAGGCAGATCCAGGCCGCATACTCGATCCTCAGTGAGGTCCAGCAGGTAAGCGAGGGGCCGGCCCTGCTCTGCCCCAGCTGCCCGTGGCTCTCCTGGGCCAGCCCCCCTGGCCAGCCCCTGGTCTCGGGGTGTGGCGGTACGTTTACTCACGGTCCGTGGATGTACTGGCCACAGTTCTGATGATGGAGACTTTTTTCAGTTTGATGAGTGCTGCCGCGAAAGATGATCACAGAACCAGTGAATTAGCAGTGTTTCCAGTGATGAGATCGGTGGTGAACTTCCTGTAAACTTGATGAAAAACTTGGTTCTCCCACCTCATAAAAAACTTAGGATTTTGTTTTGTATGTCCTTCAGAATTAGGCTGTTTATTTTGCAGGTACTAGAAAGTTATCAAATAGAAAGCTAACTAATGTCTTACTTTCATTCATACCACACACACACACACATTACAGCCTTCAAGCACTGCCCTGGAGCCTGGAGGGTTCACTTGTGATGGGGTGGGGGTGGGGGGGGCAGGCTTGGCTTGGCTTGTGAAAGAAGAAGAGGCAGTTGGGCCGGGGAAATGCTTTCTGGCTGGTGCTGCAGTGGAGTCCCTGACATTTGGCAGTTAAATCCTGTAGAGCTGGTCTCGAGCAGTGTCCCCACCAGCTGGACAGTGTCCCCACCCACTGCACAGAGCAGGCCGACAGCCTAGAGACTTAGAGATGCCCATGTTCCTGTGAGAAGCAGCCTTGCGGCCTCAGGCCTGCAGGATGCCAGCTTGCTGCCCCTCTGCCCCCTTGGTCCCCCTAGGGTGTCTGCCAGGTATGCAGTACCCCGAGGTCCAGCTCCTCCCTCTCTGTGTGTGTTTATTGAGCATCTTTTGCATCTGGAGCACTCATTGTCTCTGTGACAGAAAGGGCCACCTGGACCTCCTGAAAGTCATCCCCGGTCTTAAAGGTGAAGTTCAGTGGATGAAGGAGGCCAGACTGAATGGTATAGCAAAGGGTTTTTTCCTTTTTATTTTGTTATGAAAAGCTTTCAAAGCATACAAAGAGTTGAAAGAAATCTACAGCAATTCCCATGAGCCCACCACCTAGACACCTCGTTGACACCATCAGCCGGTCTATATCCACGGCTCCTGTACAAATGAAACTGTACGGGAGGCTGACTATGTGCTGAGCCTCACGGTTTGAGAGGCTGTGACACCAGCAGGAGGGCGGTCGACCTGAGAAGATGTGCAAGAAGGCTCTGCGCTCACCGGGACCCCTCGGACTCGCCACCGCACCGCCTTCTGCAGGAGAAGCCCAGCGCGCTGGGGCCTCGTTGGCTGCCTCAGCCTGTGTCCCGTCTGTCCCTCGCTGCAGGCCTTGTCCCAGGGCAGCAGCGACTCCCAGATCCTGGATCTCTCCAACCGCTTCTACACGCTGATCCCCCACGACTTCGGGATGAAGAAGCCTCCGCTCCTGAGCAACGCGGACAGCGTGCAGGTAGCACCCCTGGGTCTGCTGGGCTGCGCTGCTCCAGGGCCACCCGCCATCCCTCTCCATGTCGTGGTCCCTGCGGGCAGGGCCAGCTCTGGGAAGGCCACTTCCGTGTCGTCATTGTGAAGTGGGGTTCTGCCCACGTGGGTGGGGACAGACCACGGGCCAAGCAGCTGTGGTGCTTCCCCCTGCTCCCCCTCATCTGTCTGGGGACGGAGCTGTAGGAGTGGGAGAGTCTTCCTGCCTCACAAGGCAGCCAGTGTAAGTGCCTCCTGTCTGCAGTGTGTGCGAGAGGAGAGACGGGCCTTCCCACAGCCTCACGGCTTCCGCCTCCCTGCCACAGGGGCCTCCCTGGGGTGCACCAGATGGACCACAGGTGGCCCGGTCAGCTGGGAGCCCCCCTTCACTGTCCGTTCAGGCCATTGTCTGCATTCGGTTTTCTGTTCCAGAGCTGGGCGAGTCTGCCTCCCTCCCTGGCACCTCGCTCAAGGGTTTCCCTTGTCCCTCCAGGCCAAGGTGGAAATGTTGGACAACCTGCTGGACATAGAGGTGGCCTACAGTTTGCTCAGGGGAGGGTCTGATGACAGCAGCAAGGACCCCATTGACGTCAACTATGAGAAGCTCAAAACTGACATTAAGGTAATAGGGCCCACCTTTCTGACGCATCCTCTGCATTCACCCCAAGTGCGTGGTCCCCAGGCCTCCATGTGTGTCTCCTGGAGAGCCTCCCAGCTCAGGTGGCTGGGCCCGAACCCTGGCCTTGCTGTTGTGCTGTCCTTGGAGAGCCGCAGGCCGTTTCCTCGACCGCTGAGCACCTGGGTTTCGAGGCAGGTGTCCACGCCCAGGCCTTAGTTAGCTGTAGAGACTGGGTTTAGAGGCCTTACAGAACAGTCTTTCCTTATCTAGAGGAGGATCTGTTTTTTGGAGACTTTTGCGGCTGGAACCCTAGAAGATCAGTTACTGTGTCTGTTTCAGAAGTGGAAGTGCCTGATGGCAAGGCATAGTAAGACGGCTCAGCGTCCTTGACTTACGCACTGGGCTGACCTGCGGAGAGTCAGCCTGGGCTCCTAGCTCGCCCTGGCCTTGAGCTGCTCTCATCTCAGGTGCCTCTCTACTCAGCCCCGTGTCCCTCCCTGCAGAACGACAGGGTCCGAGTCCCTAGAGTCTGCTGAGCCTGGGATGGCGGGTCTGCACCACTGAGAAGAGCCCTTGCTCCTTGCTTAGGACAAAGCGTAGGACTGTGGGTCCGAGCAGGGAGGCATCAAGCGTCGTGTGTGTTGCCCTTGGTGATGGGATGCTGTGGCTGGTTCTGTGTGAGGGGCTGTTGTGCTGAGAGGCTGGGAAGAAGAGCAGAATCCCTGTGTTCTCTGAACACTGGCTACGAACATGAACGTAGGACACAGAACATTTCTTATAACCTCCTTTCTTAGCACGGATTCTATTACCTCATTGACAGATAGGTGGTGGGCAGTGCCCTGAGCCGTGGTGTGCATGGCCCTGAGGAGTCCAGAGCCGCCCTCGGTGCCACACGGCTGGCAGCAGGCTTGCCACTTTAGATTGCAAGTCTTGGCTGAGGGGCGCCCCTCCTGGCCCACAGGTCTTACCTCCATGGACTGGCCTGGACCTGGGAGCCAGCCCCTTGTTCTAAAGGCTCTTGACAGAGAGAGCCCCAGGTTTCTGGTTTCCTTGTAGCCCAAAGAAGGCACAACCAAGGAAGTGGGGCCTCCCCAGCTGTGAGGCCTAGGATCTGGGCTCGGTCCCGTCTGGGCTTCATGAAGGCCATGGTCACGTGATCACTGCATCGCCTGAGCCTGTGCTGCTCTTCCACCTGTGTGTGCTCTGATACCAGGATGTCCTTCTCCTAGGTGGTGGACAAAGATTCCGAGGAAGCCAAGATCATCAGGAAATACGTTAAGAACACTCATGCAACTACACACAACGCCTATGACCTGAAGGTCCTCGAGGTAAGGCCCTCCGCCAGCTCTTCCTGCCCCTTCTTCCAACCTGGGCCTGGGTAGAAAAGAGCAGATAACTTTGCTTGAAATAACCAGGGGAAATTTCACTTATTTGTTGAGCTGAAAAGTGAGTAGCCTCCTGGTTTAGGGGTGGGTTTATTCTGCTCTGAAGGACGTTTCCTAGCCTAAAACCTGGTTTTAGAATCAGAAAATATTATCAGAGGTCCAAATGAAGTGCCTTGCCCTGGCCGATTTGGCTCAGTGGTTAGAGCATCAGCCCGCAGACTGAAGGGTCTTGGTTTGATTCCCAGTCAATTGCAGGTTCAGTCCCAGCCCCAGTCGGGCCACCTGTGGGAGGCAATCAGTGGATGTGGCTCTCTTTTTTCTTCCTTCCCTCCTCCCCCTCCCCCCTTCTCCTCTGTCTAAAGATCCACGGGAAAAACATCCTCGGGTGAGGACTGCTTTTTAATGAAGTGCCTTGCTGTACATCTCTTCCACCTGTCACTCGTTTGCGTAGCTAGCTCTGCTGGATGGGACACTCTCCCAGCCTGATTGAAACCCCTTCCTTACTTAAGCTCTGTCAGGTTCCCTGGCTCCGTTCTCCTGCATCTGGTCAGGTCCTTGGGCTAACCAGAGGAACATGGTTTCTTTCATCTCTCTCACTGATACCCCAACAAGATCTTTAAGATCGAGCGTGAAGGGGAAAACCAGCGCTACAAGCCGTTCAGGCAGCTGCATAACCGGAGGCTGCTGTGGCACGGGTCTAGAACCACCAACTTCGCTGGGATCCTGTCCCAGGGTCTGCGGATCGCCCCGCCTGAAGCGCCCGTGGTACGTGCCTGGTCTGGGGAGTGGGGTGGGCAGTGCCTGTCCGCAGCTGACCCATAGAGAGCTGTAATGGGTACTCAGGTGAGACACACACATGCCAGTGAGGAGGGGCCTGGTGTAAAGATGGAGGTTTTGGCTCGGCTGTGGCTGACAGCTGGCTGTGGCTGACAGCTGGCTGTGGCTGACAGCTGGCTGTGGCTGACAGGTGGCTGTGGCCAGGCCCTTAGCGCAGCCCCTGAGTAGGACCTTCGCCCTTGTTCTCTGTCGCTGGTGTGGCTGCACGTGTGTGAGGAGTCCAGCCCTGCTGTGAGTGCTGATTGGGGTGTTGACATGCAGATAACAGACGTTGGCCGTGAGCCAAGCCGAGTCCCACCTGTCTGCACCCCTCCCATCTGGTGACCCCGTGGAGCTCCCTGTCTTCCTCGGGGGCGATAGTGACACATGAGGAAAGCCCTGCCCAGGCACAGGGTGGTCATGTCAACCTGTCGATGGTGGAAGGGCTGCTGGACAGGGCTTAGCAGTGTCTTCCAAGCCTCTGGCTTTAGGGTTGTAGAGAGTGTGTGTGTGTGTGGCGGGGGGGTGTTAAGGACTCGCTAGTGACACAGCACGTGACCTAGCCTTTTTGAGCCTCACGCTTCACCTAAAGGGAATGAAAATACCAGCCAGCGTTTAGTGGGTGTCCACGTGTGGCGGGTTCTAGTGGAGCGTCTATTGACTCATGTAACGTTCGCAACAGCCCCGTGCGGGTCTTCTGTGTTCAGGGGAGAAGGACACGGGTCCAGAGAGATAAAGCGCTTGTTGAGGCCGCTCGGAGCCTGGCAGACCCGGGTCGGAGCAGGCTGTCTGGAGCTCAGGCTCGACGCCCTGCGAGGGGCGTGGGGAGAGGGGGAAGTGGCGCTGCAGTGCTCGGCTCGGCTCAGCTCACCTCACTGGCACCGGTAGCAGGTGGTGCTGCTGGCTGTGCCTATCAGAAGCCTCTCAGCTGTCCCGTTCCCCCTTGCAGACGGGCTACATGTTTGGCAAAGGGATCTACTTCGCCGACATGGTCTCCAAGAGCGCCAACTACTGCCACACGTCCCAGGGAGACCCGGTGGGCCTGGTCCTCTTGGGAGAGGTTGCCCTGGGGAACATGTGAGTTGCCTGGTGTGGGGGCTGGTGGCCTTGGTCAGGGGGGAGGATGGGCTCCAGGAAGCAGGGGCCCCTGGTGGAGAGGTCACCCTGCACATTCCTCTCCACAATTACAGGACCCACGCAGGAGGGTAGCAGAAACCTGTGAAGGGAAGTGACGGGGGAGGTGGAGGAAGGCCTCCGAGCCCAAGGCGGGGAGCTGGGAGGCAGAGAGGTTGCGTTACAGAAAGGAGGGTCACGCGTTGCCCTCCCACTGCTGTTCAGAGATCAACTCGGACTGAAGCGGCGTCAGTCCTGCTTCTAATACCCGCAGAGAAAAGCTGGGTCCAGGGATGGGGGACTGAACAGCCCCCCGCGTGGCAGCCACGGTTCTGCACAGGACCGTCCTGTGCGCGTGGCTGCAGGGCAGAGGTCGCTGGCACGAGCCGTGCAGAAGACCCTTCAGTGTCTGCAGCCCGAGGGGAGTGGAGAGTGGAGGGAGCACCTGGCCGTGCGATGGGCTGGGTTCTCAGGCTCGTCTCCCTCCCTCAACCTTGTCTGCGAGTCGGAGCCGTGCCCGGAGGCCCTCTGAGACGGCCTCTCTCTGACAGGTATGAGCTGAAGCACGCTTTGCACGTCAGCAAGCTGCCCAAGGGCAAGCACAGCGTCAAAGGTAAGTGTTGCCAAAGCTGCGGCTCTGGCCCCTGGACGGCCCCGCACCAGCAGGGGGGGCCTTCTCCCTGGAAGCCGCGTCCCTGGCTCAGCTGTGACACAGCTGGAGGCTCATTTCAGAAGCTTCCCTCGCGTGGCTGCCCTGGTGTCACAGATGCCACGGGAGCATCTGAGCACCGCCAGCTCCAGTGCCGAGGGCCCCTGCGCATCATGGACGGAGGAGCTGGTGGCACCTGGGGAGTCAGGACCCCGGCTGCCTGGTTGAGGGACTGTTGGAATTCTGCTCACGAGACTATGTAATTGAGGGCGGGTGCAGCATGCACTCCTCGTCAGCATCACTCACGGCTGGTGCCCTGGGAGCAGGATGTAGCCCGCCGCTCCCTGTCTGGAGGAAGATGGAGTGTGAAATGTGTGTCTTTAAAATGAACACAGCTAACATAAGCGGAACTCGGCGCCCCGGGACGTTCCCAGCATCAGCTCACAGTTCACCTCACTCGTGCCTTCTCTTTGGCAGGTTTGGGCAAGACGACCCCTGACCCTTCCGCTAGCATCACTCTGGATGGGGTGGAGGTTCCTCTCGGGACTGGGGTCTCGTCTGGCGTCGACGACACCTCGCTGCTGTACAACGAGTATCCTTCAGTGTGGCCGCTGCGCAGCCGTGGCTGGGAGCCTGCCCTGGGGTGGTGGCCTGGTGTCTCCTTCCTGGCCTCCTGCACCGTGAGGCCTGGCACCCGCCTGACCCGCCCCATCGGGGCGCACACCCTCCCCTCGAAACCATGGCCTCCTTGACACACTCCCTCCAGGTACATTGTCTACGACACGGCTCAGGTGAACCTGAAGTACCTGCTGAAGCTGAAGTTCAACTTTAAGACGTCCCTGTGGTGAGCTGACGCGGGGCCGAGGCACAGCCCCGCCGCTGGCACGGACTTGCCTGTGTGCCTGGCACTGGTGGCCAGGCAGAGGCTGCGGCTGGTGCCGAGGGCGTGCCTTCCCTGACCCCCAGAGAGATTGGAACACTGGTCACACGGTCAACGCTTTTCCCAAACTTTTCAAATCCGTTCAGCTTGGTTGGGGGGGTGGGGGGTTCCCTGCCAGCTGTAGCCCTGTGGGTAACTGACAGTGGAGAAGGGGGAGGGGCAGGTTTTGTCTAGACTAGTCCTAGGGGAGAGCCAAGCCAGTTAGCAGTTCTGACTTCCTGGTTCCCCAGGAAAGGAAAAACGAGTTTTCCACCTTACACTGAAGTGTTCTTTTTTAGTTTTGAAAAAATGTTAAGCATTTATTTTGAAGTAAAAATAAAAACTAATTTCATAATATTTAGATTCTTCCTTGTGCATTTATTGTTGCCCTCTCAGCTTTGGGGGTGCTTATCTGGGGAAGGGTGTGAGGAGACTGGTCTCCATTTCTCCGTGGAAACAAGTGGTGCTGCCTTCCCTGCAGACACCTGGCTGCGGGCATCTGGGGGAAGCAGAGTGAATTAAAGCTGCATGCCAGACCCTCGACTTCCCTGTGAGCACTGTCTCCCTGATTAAACTCCATCACCCACTTCCCGGGGGCTGACGATACGTCTCCGTTACTGTAAAGTGGTTTCTGTACTCCTGTGTGCTGTGGGTGGTCTCATCCCGCCTGGAGGCCTGGTCCTCGTGGTGCAGGTCCACAAAGACGACAGGGAGGCTGTGCCGGCGTCTGAAACCCCAGCGTGTGCCAGGGCCAGGCCGCGCTGCCCTGCCAAGTGGACAACAGCAAACACGGCCCCGGGAAGCGCTGTGTGACAGGCCCCGTCAGCCCGGGGTTCACCAGATGGCCTCATGCGGCTCCTGTGTATCTGACAACAACGTTTACCCTTACATCCTTGAAAGCCTGGGTGTGCCTGTGCGCTTTCGGCCTTTTGCGAGGGGATGAGGGAGTGTGGGCCTGGAGGTGGAGCTACAGGCAAGGGGAGGCAGCAGCGTGAGCAGTTGTCTTGAACCCCAAAGCTGCCCTGGACTTGGCTGACGAGGGGGACGTGGACATGCCACCTGGGACGGGGAGGAGGAGAGCAGCTCCGTGTCCTCGGAACTGAGCTCTGTGTGCTGGGGAGTGGTTACAACAGTGGCCATTTCTGAACTTGGCTCTTAGGGAGCCGTGTCTGTGGAGGCTACAAGCCCAAGTGCGGTGTTCGCTCTCAGACACCAGCACAGCGGGTCAGCTTGGCCACAGGGGAGTTCTGCTCTTCCTCAGTGTCCTTAGTGCTTAGGAACCTTAGCACCTTTGACCTGAGGACCCCCTACCCCAGCCAGCCATTCAGCAAGGCTCTCAGGCTCCCTGCAACCCAATGGTCTGTGTCCTTTGCCCTTTTTATCAGCACAGAGAGGGGCGTCACCCTCAGCACCCGGTTGAATAGTCTTTAGGGTGAAGTATTGCTTACAGGGTTCCCTGTAATCAAAACTGACTTCAAGCAGATCTCGTTTCTCTCCTTCTAAATGTGGGACCTGCCATGTTATGTTCCAGTATTTACATGTTGAAACTTCGCACCTTAAAAGACTTTGAGTCCTGCCCGTCCGGTGTGGCTCAGTGGTTGAGCGCCGAACAGGAGGTCAACAGTTTGATCCCTGGTCGGGGCACATGTCCAGGTTGTGGGCTCGATCCCCAGTGTGGGGCGTGCAGGAGGCAGCTGATCAATGATTCTCTCCTGCTCCCTTCCTCTTCGAAATCAATAAGAGTATTTCTTTAAAAAGGAAAGAGCCGCTCCCTCAGCATCCCCGAACCGCTGAGGCTGCGGCAGAGCTCTGTGTGGCGCTCCCTCCCCTCGGCGCCCCTCAGCGCGGCTGAGGCAGCACCCTGGCAGTGTGCGCGCACAGTGTGTGCGAGCTTCGTGAAGTCCTCACGCTGAAAGCCTGCGGTGCACTGCCTTTGTTTTTGTTTTGTTGTTTTTTACTGATTTTAGAGAGGAAGGGGGCAGGGAGAAACCTTGGTCAGTGTGGGAGGCACCCCAGCCGGGGACCAAGCTGCAGAGATGGCACCCCACCGCCTCCTGGCTCCTGCCTGGTGTGCGGGCAGCACCTCAGCCAACTGAACCGCCCTGCCCCGGTGTGCACAGGCTGTGCCTTCCCACCGTGAGGGCTGAGTATCTGGGATGGTTTGCCTCCGACCTGTTGGCCTGGCTTTTCTGGTTTTGTTTTATAAATTTACTATTGTTAATCCTCACCCACGGATATTTTCCCATTGATGTTTAGGAAGAGTGGGAGGGAGGGATAGATAGACGTCTATGTGAGAGAAACATAGATTGGTTGCCTCCTGAATGAGCCCTGATCAGGGTCCAGGCCAGGGAGGAGCCTGCAACCGAGGTATGTGCCCTTGACTGGAATCGAACCCAGGACCCTTTGGTTGGCATGCCGACGCTCCAGCCACTGAGCCAAACGGCTAGGGCTGGCTGGTTTTATTTCACTTCGATAGCCCCCACGAATGTTAAGGATTTCATATTTCCCAAGGTGGTTCCTTCCTTTCCCTTAAATGCTGCGTTTCAGTTCCCAAAAGATTGGGATTTGGTTACTTATAGAGGGCTGATACACAAGTCTGTGCACGGGTGGGGTCCCTTGGCCTGGCTGGCCATCGGGGTTCATGGTGGGGAGGGGAGGGAGAGGGGGAGGCGGTCAGCCACCTGGGGAGAGGGGCTGGGAGGTTGGCTGTGGGAATACACTGACCACCAGGGGTCGCCTCCTGTGTGGAGCATCTGCCTCCTGGTGGTCAGTGCACGTTACAGCAACCGGTCGACCAGTGGTTCGGTCACTTAGATTCTGTTTGTTTTAAGGAATGGTGTCTGCACCACTTCCTCTGTAGGCCTTTCACGCTGTGCCTCGTGTGGGCTAGTGGCTGGTTCAGGGATCTGGTGCAGTGATGGCACCCCACTGCCTCCTGGCTCCTGCCACTTACTCTCTGCCTGGAAGATGAGGCACAGCCTCTTTTGCTCCTTTTCTGGCGTCAGAGAGCAGTGCCAGCCTTCTCGGTTATAAGGGTTCCTCTATGTGGGATGCTGCTGTGTGCCTCCACGCCCCACCCTCCAGAAGTTAAGGGCTCAGCTGGGTGAGGCAAAGGGCAGGTCCCTAAGGGATATTCGGGGGTGTTCCAGGGTCACCTGAGCCAGGCTCCCGCCGTCACGTCCTTCCAGCCCAGCTCCCTGGCCGCGGGAAGATGCAGTGAGCTGCTCTGAACCCCTGAAATCCTTGGTGCCTAACCTGCCTCAGATCGTGTGGAGAATGAGTGCTGATCCTGTCATGTACTTGGACTGTTCCTGACCCCGGTGATCCCTCGGTGATCCTCAGCCGTTACCGCTGAAACCCCAGAGGATGGTGGTGGTAGTGGAGGAGTCTCCAGGTGAAAAGGGAGAAACCAGGGAGCAGGGCAGAGAAACCACGTCCTGTGTGTTGTAGGGAGCTGGTTACCGTCGTGGAGGAAGAGCTAAGGCCCCATGGGAGGTCTGCCCACCTTTTATTTTCCTGGGGGACTGCAGTGACACTGGTCTTCCCTCGCCGTGCGGCTTCCTCCTTCCCCTCCTCCCCGTCACCCGTGTGGACTGAAGGGACCCAGCTCCCCAGCCCTGTCCCCAGGCCCAGCCCACGTTGCTGGCAGGCCCGCGGGGGCTCGGAATAGCCGCTGCTGCCTCAGCAGGTGCCGGGCTAATTTTAGCCGCGTGGTCCTCACCAGCCAGGCTGGGCCTCTTAGGTTGGCACGAGCCAGCGCGCAGCTCTGCTTAGGACCCACTGACAAGTGTGAGTTGTGGCCTGTGTCTGCCCAGGACTTCCCCTTCATTCCAGAAACTGTGTTTTAAAAAGGATCTTGTTTCTCTGAACCTATAAGGGCCCAAACGGTGCAGCCAGCAGGCGGCCGTGGGTGCTGACAGTCAGAGGCCGCGCTGGTGGAGCCCGGAGATGCAGGTGGGGACACCAGCTCCCGTGCGGCCCTCGCTCAGAGCAAGCAGGTGGCTGCCCCGTATCCTGGGCACGGACCGCCCATGGCTCTTCAGCAACAGAAAGGAAAGCCAGCCCTGAGCTCCCGGTCCCTCCTCGCCGCTGCAGGGGGAGGGGCTGCGCGCGATGCTGTGAACTGTGATCAGGAAGAAACTGACCACAGGTGCCAGTCAGCACCTCGGAGCAGGCAGGGCTCCGAGGAGACTATCCGAGTCCCAACACAGGCGGCAACGGAGCAGGTGAAGGACCTGTATTTCCTAATGGTGCTTGTTGCCCGCCACCCCCCAGATAGGAAGTTCCCCCAGAAGGACAGTCCCTGGGGGCCTGGAGATCCGTGCTCCGGCCGCCTTTGCTGATGTCCACGCCGATGACCAGTCACTGAAGGAAGCTGAGGACCAGAGAAGACATTCGTAGGATGAGGAGACCAGACTCGCGTTCTCGGCTTCCTAAGCTGGGCTGTGGCCTCATGGAAGATGCTGGAGGTCATTAGGGAACCGTTCAGCCACGAGAAGGGGAAAACCCGACAGCAGCAGCTCCAGCAACAAGGATGCACGTGACCCCTTGCCAAGACGTGGCAAGTGGCGGGACTGGCTCAGTCACCTGACAGTCTCCTGGGTCCTCCCTCCGCAGGTGCAGGATGGCACCTGGACTCCAGCATCAGCATCCAAAGGCAGGAGCGGAGGAGAGGTCCCCGCTCATCCTTCCATTTGTACCAGAAAAGCATCCGCTGTTCCCAGGACCAACGTGGTATGGGTTGGGCCAGGCCAGAGACCCAGGTGCGAGGGCACTTGGCTGGGGAATGCCGGGTATTTCTAGCCTGTGTGTGTGTGTGTGTGGGGGGGAGGGGGACCAAGGCTGAGGAAACGCAGCTTCGGCACAGGCACACTCAGCACTGGGCCCACCACAGCCATCAGCTCCTCGGTGGTCTGTGAGCACAAGGCCTTGTAGCCACGAGCTGGAGCGTCGCTCCCTCCCGTGGAGAAAGATGTAACTCACCCCAGAAAGGGGCGCAGTTGCCCGGAATAGTCTGCGTGGCGGCGTGAGTGCTGACCTCAGACGGGGTTCGGCGATGCCGGGCACCCCGGGACAGCGGCTCGGCCGCTGGGTTGTGTTGGGAACCCGTGTCCTTGCCCAGAAGACGGACCTGCTCTGCTTGGCCTGGAGTTGAAACCCTTTGCCTGGTTCCATTCCTTGGGGCGGTGCCCAGAACACCCGGAAGCAGCTCAATGGGCTGTGCCCAGCCCAGGCCTCCCAGAGCCACAGCCAGGTGGTGGCACCTCCCACAGCCTCCCAGGTGCGGACCCGCGCCAGGCAGGCCCTGGCTGGTGACAGCAGCGGAGCCTGCCACACTCACAGACACGTGACCACACGTGTCTCCTGCGTGATATGGAGCAGCAGGACTTGGGATCAACACCACCAACCTCTCTCGCACTGCCCTTTACAGATTGCTCAGTGAGAGACCCCTGCCACTGGTGAAAGCTGCAGGCCTGCGACCGCCCCTCCGAGCGACACCCACGTGACTCAGGTTCAAGCAGTTCCAGCTCAGCAGCTGGATGCCCAGGGCAGGATCGCAGTCACTCTGAGCCTGTCGCGCTCCCAGGGCCCCTCCCTCCCCTGGCTCCATCGACCTGCTTCAGGCTGGAGGTCTGCCCTGGCAAAGGGGGGCAGGTGCTGTCTATTTCTCAGCCTCTCAACTTCCTGTTTGAGTTTCTAGCCCACTTCAGGGCCCTGGGGCGGTGAGGGGGCGCAGGCTGGGGAATAGGAGAGGTGTCCCCTTTCTGTCCTGGGGCCTGGCCCTGGCAGGCGTGTGACACGGCTCTTGGGACACTCTCATGGGCTTTCCAGGGTCCCCACTGGGGTCCTCAAACCTGGCAGGTGCGTGTGGTCACCTGTGCAAATCTTAACACCCAGGCATTTGCCCCCAGCTTCGTGCGCCAGGCCCCTGGCCACCCCATCCCTTGCCTGGACTCTGTCTGGGAGCGTGGCCAGTCCGCGTCCGGGAACTCTTCTCAGGCTTCCCTTCCAACACACACTGGACGTGCCCTGCAGTCCCGCCAGCTTTCCCCTCAACACGCTGGGTGCTGGGTGCGCTCAGCCCAACAGGCCTTGGCGAGGCCCTGGCACCAGGGCGGCTTTCTGCGGGCACCTTGCCCAGGCCTTCCTTCATGGGCTCCTCCCCGCAGGGCAGCGGGGCCTTCACCTCCAGAACCAGGCCTGCGAGCTGCTGGCCTCGCTTTCCCCAAAACGACTCGGTTCTCAGCCGCCTGTGGGGTGAGGGGCCGTGCAGGGAGACAGAGGGGCACTCGGTTTTCTGCATGAGCCCCTCACACAGGACAGCCTGCCGTTCTGACTGGGAAGTTGGGTTTTATAGAGAAAAAGGTGGACCCCGAGGGGAGGGGACCTGTGGGCCCTGCGGTTTGGTTAAGGGTAAGAGGAACACAGGGGGGCAGGCGGGGGCGGGGGGAGGTCCCCACTGGGAGACCACAGGGAGGCTCTGGAACCTGGAACTGCTCCATGTTGGCCTAACTGCTGAGAGTCCTGCTCTCACAGTGATGAGCAAGGAAACTCTTGGCATGGAAAGGGGTCGATGTGTCTTCAACAGCAGGAAAGAGGAGGCAAGGGAGTCGCCCCACTCCTCAGCCCTCCAGGCGGGGGAGGAGCAGCGGTCACAAAAGCCCCTCAGAGCAGAAGCTGCTGGGGGCCTGCGGGGCCTGGGCCTGCGCAGTGGGACCTGCAGGAAGGAGTTCCCAGCGAAACTCCCTTTCACTTAAATCCGAGTCCTCAGCGCCCCTGCGAAGGCTGTTAGCACCCAGGACCTTTCCCTGTGGGCGCTGTGTGCTGGGTGCTCTTCCTGTGAACTGGGGCTGGTGATGAGGGGCTGGTGATGGGGGGCTGGTGATGGGGAGCTGGTGATGGTGTGCCCATGCCAGGTGTGGTGGGTGAGCCCCACTGAGAGGAGCTGGGTTTCCTGTGGGGAGATCCGCGGGCGATGTGTGGTCTCTCCCTTCCAGGGAGTTGGTTCACGGGTCACAGTGTCTTCACGCTGCAGGCGGTCCTCTCCCATCCAAGGGGCCGGGAAGAGAGCCCCCACAGACACCCAGGCATTTGCCCTCCGCTCGCCAGCAGTTTTCATTAAAACTCGGGTCTCAGGAAACGGGTGGTGCTGGGGCCTGAGTCCTCTTCACAGCCCTGCCTGTTCCACAGGCGGCAAAGGGGTGACAAGAAGTAAAATCAGCTTTTCCGGGTCAGGAACACATCTGGACCCTGCGCGGAGAGCCCCTCGCTCTGTCGGTATTTTGCCGTAAGCGCTCAGCAGGGAAGCAAGCCAAGCGCCATGGCCTCTCCCTTGGACCCGTCCACGCACGGAGTGAGAGCCATTTCACACCCAGAGCCTGCGAACACCTCCCTCTCCAGTTAAAAAATAAAATCATCACGAAGAAATGATGTGGCCCTGACCGGTGTGGCTCAGTGGATAGAGCGTCAGCCTGTGGACTCAAGGGTCCCGGGTTCGATTCTGGTCAGGGCATGTACCTTGGTTTCGGGAACATCCGCAGTAGGGGGTGTGCAGGAGGCAGCTGATCAATGTTTCTAACTATCTCTCTCCCTTCCTCTCTGTAAAAAATCAATAAAATATTTAAAAAAAAAAGAAGAAATGATTGTGGAGAAAATCTTGAAAACCAAGTAAAAAAAATTAAATTGGTTCTTTCTTTCTCCAGGGAACCCCCTTGGCATCACCATGAGTGACGCATGTTTCTCAGAAAGCAAGCGGGTTGTGGGCACGTTCCCTAAGGGCGTCCCTGCCTGAGCCTGAGAGAACCGCCTGGCTTGTGGCATG
>PVJC01038518.1:0-16722 GCA_004026665.1 Murina feae | reverse complement strand
CCTGACCACGAGGCGGGGTTTTCCCTGCTTTCTGGTGGCTGGAAGAAGATGGGCAGTAGGCAAGCTTGGGAGGCAGGCAGCACCCAGCCCTGGCCACGCTCAAAAAAGAGAACAACATGCAGGGGAGGGCAAGAGTCTGAGAGATCAACATAGAGGGGGTGCCTGCTCCAAGCCTTGATGGTGTTCCTGGGGGCAGGCCACCAGCAGGTAGGCACACACAGGAGGACTGCTCCGAGCCTCAGATGCGGCTGGGGGCAGGTCCCCAGTGGCCACACACACACACACACACACACACACACACACACACACAGAAGGCGCCTGACAGACTGGGGCCATCATAGAACATCCACTGAGGGGTCCCAGACTGTGAGAGGGCACAGGCCAGGCTGAGGGACTCCCTCCACCTTGAGTGCACAAATTTTTGTGCACCGGGCCCCTAGTATGACAATAAAAAGGCAAGATTGGTAGTCATATGATCTAGCATGATGACTAGTTTAAGTAAGAATTTGAAAGAATTTTTATCTAAAGACACATCAGGCAGGCCCAAGATGTTTGTTCAAATGACCTGATTTTCTTCTTCAAGAATAATGGGTCATAGAAGTTATTTGCTTTGGTCTGTGTTTGCTGAAGAAGCACATTATTAAAGAAGTAAGATGGGGTTCAGTTTCAAATGACAAAGATCTAAGATGTTTACAGTTGATGAATAAAGTTCATTAACCTCTGGCCTCAGCATAACTCAGAATAGGCAGATGGGTTGATACACTCATAAAAACACCCATTTATCAATGAGGTTTCCTTCTGAGCTACATTTTACACTCAGCTTTGTGAATGCCTTCATCCCATAGATCAACCCACCTGATCCAGAAAGGGTTTCAGCAAAAGTCAAGAATGACCTGTACAAAGAAAAGGCTCAGTAGTGGACAAAGTGTCCACTACTAGTGCTAGGAGCAGACTTCTTAGAGTCTAAATACTCCTCCTTCACATATTACCTTGTAACCCTGGAGAAATTATTTAGTCTGGTTAAGCCATTTTATGAGTGTACCAAAATTTGTTTAGCCATTATCTGTTGAAGAGCATTTGGGTTGTTTTAGGTTTTCGGTGATTATGAATAGAGCTGCTATAAAAGCATTTGTGTACAGGTTTTTGGGTGGACATATATTTTCAGTCCTTTAGATTAGGGGATGGTTACCTTTTTTTGTATAGCTTTGTGGGCCACAGATTATCTGTCACAGCTGATGTGAAAGCCACCGTAGACAATAAGTAAAAGAATAAGTATGGCTGTGTTCCAATAAAATTTTTTAAATCAAATTAAGCAGCGTGCTGGGCCTGGCCCGCTGGCCATCATTTTCCAAACTTGGCTCTGTTATAAATACCCAGAAATGGTATTTCTGGCTCATATGATCAGTGTATTTTTTTAACTTTGTAAAAAGGTGCCAAACTGTTTTCCAGAGTGGCTGTGCCATTTTGCATTACCATTAGCAGTGTAGTAAGAGTTCCTGTTGTTCCACATCCTCACTAGCACTTAGTATTCTCAGCATTTTACTTTTAGCCATTCTAATATGTGTGCAGAGGTATTGCACAGTGGCATTAATTTGCATTTCTCTAATGGTCAATAACATTCAACATCTTTTAATTTTTTTAATGGCCATCCCTATATTCTTTTTGCTGTCTGATCAAGTTTTTTACTCATTTTTTTTTATTGGGTATGTGGTTTACTTACTATTGAATTTTGCAAGCTTCTTACATATCTGGACATAAAAGCTTTTTTATTTTTGCAAATATTTTCTCTTAGTCTGTGTCTTAACTTTCCATTCTCATAATGGTGTCTTTTGCATCTAAAAATTTCTACTTTTGATGAATTTCAAATATTTTCTTTTATGGATATTGCTTTTGGTGTTATTTCTAAGATCTTTTTGCCTAACCCTGGGTCATAAAGATTTTCTCAAATGTTTCCTCCTGAAATTTTGTAACTCTACATTTTATATTTAGATCTAAGTAAATGGAACTATGATTCATGTTAAGTTTTTATATAAAATGCAAGATTTAGGTTATGTTTATTCTATTATATAAACATTTGTGTGTGTGTATGTATGTACACATACATACATATGTATATGTAAAATAGATAGATTAGCACCATTTGTTTAAAAAATATTCTTTTCCCATTTGACTGCTTCTGCATCTTTAGCAAAAATGAATTGGCCAATTGGAATGTGTTATCCTGAATTACATCCTGGGACACACACAAAAAAGAATATTAGTGATATTAGTGGAAAAACTGTGGTAGAAATCAAATGAAGTCTAGAGTTTGGTTAAAAGCATTATACTAATGTTGATTTCTTACTTTTGTAAAATGTACCATGGCAATGTGAGACATTAGCATTAGGGAAAACTGAAAGTGGGTACTCTGCATTATGTTTGTAACTTTTATCTAAATCTGTAATTACTTCAAAATAAGAAGTTTATTTAAAAAAATAAATTGGCCTTATTTTGTGGGCTTATTTATGGATTTTCCATCTATTTTAATGCTTTATGTGGTTATCCCTTCCCCAATACTCCACTATCTTGATTACTGTGGTGGCTTCAGTGTTAAGAAAAGTTTAACAACTTTCTTTTGTTTGTGAATGTCCCCTAGAGACTAGAAGCTCTGCAAGGGCAGCCACATGAGCAGGAGTTCAGTTCTTGCTTACTACTGAATCCCCAGGATCACATCTGTCTTGGCAGGCACTGAATAAATTCATTTGTCAAATGAATTAAAAAATGGATCTTCATGACAGATTGAATGAAGCACAAGTGAATCTGTGATTCTGCTTCCCCAGGTCTGTTAAGCCATTGGGAATGTCAAGTAGAGAGCTGAATACATACGAGTGGCTGAGTAAACTCTCAGGAAAGGTGAGAGTCTGTGAGTTATACTGGGTTTATTTCACTACTACTCATCCATCCTCCAATTCTCTTACTTTTGTCCCCTAGTTCCCTGTTGTCTCTTTTTTCTTCCCCAAGGGGTATGTGATCTCACTACTGAGCAGTTCCAAGTCAAATTATGATGAGAGCTTCACATGCCCACCTGGGAGATAATACAGGGAACGCATTTAGCACAGAGCCCAGAACATGGTGCATGTTCAACAAGGGTTAGCCTCAACCACTATTTTTAATCATTAAATATACACACATATTTGAATATTTTACTTGACCCCAAAATTCTTTTATTTATTCATTCAAAAAATATTTATCCATAAGATTTGACAGGATTTATAGCCCTTGCATTTTTCTAGGAGCTGTTGACAAAAGCAGAGAACAGGGTCGATAATGATCCTGCCCTAAAGAATAAATTATTTGAATGAGTATTCCAACCAATCCACTCCCCATAGCAAAACATAATGCACTGTTAAAACTTTAGTCCATATAGGTTATGCATTTCATTTAGAATAAAAACTCACCTTTTTCTTTTACTTTCTTTTTTTAAAGAAACAGTGTCCAGATTCTGACAAGGTAGGTCTGTGCTGCCACAACTGGCTTGTGATTTACTGGTATGTGGGGGATATTAAAGAAAAAAAAGGCTATTTCTGGAAAGCCTGTTTGAGGTGGGTGGGGGAGCAAGGAGAAATGGGTGTAGGTGGCCTTCAGAACTCCTCCACTTCCAGTATGTGATAGGTAGGTGTTTTTCCCCCATTCCAATATAATATGCAGAAGGATTCAATATTCTCCCTCCTCTCTCTTCTCTCTCTCTCTCTCTCTCTCTCTCTCTCTCTCTCTCTCTCTCTCTCTCCTTCTCTCTCTCCTTCTCTCTCTCTTTCTCTTTCTCTTTCTCTCTTTCTCCTACCAACCATACTTCCTTAATGTAATTAATGACTTTGACTTTTATCACTGTTTTCAACTCAGCCAAAATATAGTGGTGGGAGTGGGGGGAGAAAATTCAGTGAATCTCTCAAAATCTGGAGAAAATTATTTGAAGTCCCACTTCAGGTAGCATAAGGAGTTCCCCGATCCCCTTATTCCAAGATCCTCTTTCATTCTGCATCAAACAAACTTTCCCATACCTGTGGCACTGCTTTCACATGTGCACTCCTCTACCTCTGTAATTGTTATTTAATAACCCGAAGAGGCTCCTTAGTCCTCTCCTTCAGATAGAATTAGGCAACAAATAAGCACATCTGATTTCTGCCCTGTGTTATCCTTTTTGGCTAGGAAGAAATGAAGTTATGTCTTAGGCAGCTAATTAGACATTTATTTTTCTTTTAAATATGCCTTGCATCTTGAATACTTTGATCTCAGTTAAACTGCATCATTAGCTAATTAACAGTAAAACAATGAAGCAACTGTGTTGGCTGTTGAAAATAAACAATTTCCCAGCAAAGCCAACTCATTAACATATGGGCAACCATGATCTTTGAAACCAATTTCCTGCAATGACTAATAAGACAAACAGCTTTTTTCTGAATATCTGTCTCTGAGATGTATCTAATTCTGTGTATAGTAATAAAATCTTTCCTCTGATTCTGTAACCTCACAATAAACATGGCAAACTGACTCATCTACATCATGCCTGTGCACCAAGCCCAAGCATTTGGCCTGTCTCGTCAGCCCCAGGATTGTCAAACCCAATAAGGTTCACCATTATCATGGATGCTATACTTCATATAATTCAAACATTTGAATGTAAGTCACACTTTTTGGAAATTTTTACAGACAAGCATGGCCATTTTGGCAACACTGTGCTAATATTTAGTAAAGGTGTACAGCACCCTACCACTAGTTTGTACACATTTATCTTCTTTACACCACTCCAGACAAAAGCCTAACTTTAAATGAGAAGAGGTACTTGGAAATTTTAAATTCAACCCCCCTCACACTCAGCTTGGCTAATGTTTAGTTTTCAAATTGCATTGGTCATAGCTCCCTCTTTTCGTGTGCAGGCATAGCCAGGCAACTTTCCATTGGCCACAGATGATGGATAATATTTGCTTTGCTATAAGAAAATTTAGCTGAGAGCACAGTCACAATTCTTGAAAACAACAAGTTAACTATGAAGAGCTACCAGCTATGGTGAGGATTTAAAGTATAGCACAGGGAATATAGTCAATAATATTGCGATAACTTTGTATGATGCCAGTTGGAGTACTGGAAATATCAAGGGGAACGCTATGTAAACTCTATGATTGTCTAACCACTAAGATTTACTCCTGAAACCAATCTAATTTAATAAAAGAGTAATATGCAAATTAACCATCACTCCATTACACCTAAGTCATGCCCATCAATCAATCAGAGCAATGATATGCAAATTAACCCAGACAAGATGGCAGCCGGCAGCCACAGAGCTAGTGCAAACAGGAGGCCAGCGATGGAGGAAACTGCCTGCCTAGGCTGGCTATGGCCTCTGCTCAAGGCAACAAAGTTTCAATTATAGAAGATAAATAAACCCCAGAACCTGCTTCCAGCCAGCCTCGCTGGGACCTTGGGTCAATGGGAACTATGGCCAGCCTGCAAACAGCCTGTAGTGACCCAAACCCTGAAAGAACTGTGGGCTGCCTGAAAACGGCCCTCAGCCCCTCACCCAGGCTGGCCACAACCTTTGGTGTGAGGGTCCCCACTTGGGGACTTGGCCAGCCTGCAAACAGCCATCAGCCCCTCACCCAGGCTGGCCAGGCATGCCAGCAGGTGGACATCCCCCGAGGGGCCACAGACTGCGAGAGGGCACAAGTTGGGCTGAGGGACCCTCCGGAGTGCATAAATTTTTGTGCACTGGGTCCCTAGTCCTATATAATAAAAGGCTAATATGCAAATTGATCAAAAGGCAGAATGACCAGTTGCTCTGATGCACACTGACCACCAGGAGGCAGATGCTTAATGCAGGAGCTGCCCCTTGGTGGTCAGTGTGCCAGAAGCCAGGCTCAGCACTGGTGAGTGCACCTGCGGTGGCAGGAGCTTCTCTCACGGGGAGTGGACCTAAGCCATCAATTTGACATCCCCGGAGGCTCCTAGACTATGAGAGGGCATAGACCGAGCTGAGGGACTGCCCCCCAACGCTCCCATCCCCCACCTGAAGTGCATAAATTTCATGCACTAGGCCTCTAGTATAAAATAAAATCTAAAGGGGAAAAAGAGCTACCATGTATGGGATGAAGGTTCCATGAAAAAAAGAACAAAATCTGTTGAACACTAGGATTGGTTGGTAAATAAAAAATGGGCTGATTGGTTGGTTGGTTAGTTCATTAAATAATTCATTCAACAACTACTTACTGAGCACATTATACCAGGGACTGAGCCAAGTGCTTGTATGTGATGGGAAGCCAAGGCTGACCCAAATAATAAATAACTATATGCCTTTGATGAAATTCCACATTTACTTCTATGGCCACTCAATTATTTGGCAGATAACAACTGAACACCTGCTGTGTGCCATCCCTGTTGTGTTTAGGTAGGGCAAAATAATAGCTAACAACATTATGTGCTTACCGTATAGATGGGTGTTACACGTATTAATATATTTAATCCTAATCCAAAATATCCACCTGTAAGGTATGTTTTTTATACCCATTTTTAAAGTGAGGGGATGAGGTACAATAAGTTGCCTAAGGTCCCTTAGTGAGTGGTGGGTCTAGGATTTGAACTTGGACTGTATGGTTCTATAGTCCACCACACAATCAAACTGCATTACAGAGAAGGCCAAAGGCCAAGTTCCTGTTCTAGAATAACTTCATATCTATCTGGGCAGCCAACATTTACTAATACAAAACAAGTGGGAGATATTTTCAGTCATGTGTATATAATTGTGGTTTGTAGTTTATCCACCTTTTGGAGGGATGCAGTGTAAGGTGTGGTCAGGTGGGACAGCATAGGTCCTGTAAAGATCCATAGCTCATAGCCATGATGTGTGGCACAGGCTTCAGAACCAGATAGCCATCAAATACTGCTCTGCCATCCACCTCTGTCACCTTCACCTCACAAAGTCTCACATTCTCACCTCTAATGCAGATGCAGGTACTTGCCCACAGGAGCTATTTTGAAAAATCAAATGGAATAAAATATATAAAGCTTGGTACAAAGTAAGTGCTCAGTAACTGTTAACTCTTCTTAAGGTGATCCTAGCCATTTTAATGTGTATAGACTGGCCAAGGAAGGGCATGAAAATAAGAGTGAGTGGGCAAAACATGCAGAGACTCAAAAATACACCAGGCATTCTCTAATTCAACCCACTAAGCTTGTTTCTCCTTTTTTGGATCCTTTCAATTATTCTAGATTTCCTGAACTCTAAATAACAAAATTAGGGACTTTGTGATAACATATAACCATACACACACACTCAGAAAGAGTAACATACCCTAACCTGTACTTAAGGACTTATAATTTAACTAGAGGCCCGGTGCACAAAATTCGTGCATGGGGGGAGTGGGGGGTCCCTCAGCCCAGCCTGCCCCCTCTCACAGTCTGGAACCCCTCAGTGGATGTCTTACTGATGGCCCCAGTCTGGCAGGCGCCGTGTGTGTGTGTGTGTGTGTGTGTGTGTGTCCCCATTGGGGGCCTGCCCCAGCCACATCTGAGGCTCGGGGCAGTTGCCCTGCGTGTGTGTCTATCTGCTGGAGGCCTGCCCCCAGGCACACCATGTAGGCTTGGAGCAGGCACCCCTTTGTGTTGATCTCTCAGGCTCCTGCCCTCCCCTGAATGTTGCTCTCTCCTTTGAGCTGTGGCCAGGCAGGGCTGGGTGCTGTCTGCCAGCCACACTTGCCTACTCCCCATCTTGCTCCAGCCACCAGGAAGCGGGAAAACCCTGCCTGCTCACTGCCTCGCAGCCAGGCCAGCCTTTCCTGCTCCCTGATCCCCCAAAGGTGGCTGGGAAGCAGGCAAATGCCTTCTGCTGCCGCCAGCCTTTCCTGCCCCAGACCTGCTCACAGGTTGTCAGTTGCTGAGGCAATGCCTGCTGGGCTCATGTTGCCAGGGTTATGCCGCCAGCGTCCGGCCCCACAGCTATGGGCACTGCCATCTTTGTCTCGGAGTGATGGTTAATTTAAATATTAGTCTTTTATTAAATAGGATACTAAGCCAGACAGTGTTTAGGCCTAAGTTCATCTCTACCAGGTAGAAAGGCTTTTGAAAGCCTTTATAAAAATAAATCTCAGCATTAGTACTCTTTAGTCATTCATTGGTCCATTGTGCTAGCTGTCACCCTCATTCACAGAAAGAAATACAGCAGTTTCCAGTCTAATTAGACAAACAAATGAAACAATTTTTGACTGCTTAATCCATGCCTACTACTGTTCTTTTATTGCTTTGTTCTTTTATTTTTCTTAGAGAATAAGCGGATATTGTAAAAGTCGGATTAACTGCCCATAAATGTGCAATGTGGAAATGATTAATACAGCGAATACTGGCTGGGACCAGTGAAACAGAATGCCTGCTATCTTGGTGCTTTTTCCAAAATAGTATAATAGGTACAATATTAACACACGTTATAGCCATGTCTTATAAGCAAGTGTTTCACCTATGAGCCCTGATTATTTCAAATGGGTAGAATTTTTTTTTATTTTACACTAGAGGCCCGGTGCACAAAAAATTTGTGCACTTGGGGGATCCCTCAGCCCGACCTATGCCCTCTCACAGTCTGGGATCCCTCAGGGGATGTCGACCTGCTGGTGTGCCTGACCAGCCTGGGTGAGGGGCTGATGGCTGTTTGCAGGCTGGCCAAGCCCCCAAGTGGAGACCCTGACCCCATTGGGGTATGGCCAGCCTGGGTGAGGGGATGAGGGCTGTTTACAGGCATCCCACAGCCCCTTCAGGTTTTGGGTCCCTACTGGGGTACCTGGCCAGACTGGGTGAGGGGGCTGATGGCTGTTTGCAGACTGGCCAAGCCTCCCAGTGGGGTCCCTCACCCCACTGGGGTGTGGCCAGCCTAGGTGAGGAGCTGAGGGGCATTTTCAGGCTGCCCACAGTCCCTTCAGGTTTTGGGTCCCTACTGGGGTACCTGGCCAGCCTGAGTGAGGGGCTGATGGCTGTTTGCAGGCTGGCCAAGCCCCTCAGTAACATCCCTCACCCCATTGGGTTGTGGCCAGTGTGGGTGATGGGCTGAGGGGCACTTTCAGGCTGCCCACAGCTCCCATTGCCCAATGTCCCAGCAAGGCTGGCTGGAAGCAGGTTTCTGGGGTTTGTTTATCTTCTATAATTGATGCACTGTTCCTTTAAGCTGAGGCCTAGTAACGAAACCTCCTCTGCTTCAGCTCGCGGCTTCTATAATGAGATAATGTTACTCTTAGTAGTCAGGCCAGGCCTGCTGTTTCCTTCAGCTCCCGAGGATTCTATGATTGATACTTTATTGCAAACATGTTTTGCCTTGAGCTAGGATAAGCGGAGCCTGCCTGCCAAGGGCCACAAACAGTTTCTGCTGCAATGGAAGCTGCCAATTACTCAGGTCCATGAGTGGTGGCCTCCATGTTGGCTGGGTTAATTTGCATACAGTCGCTCTGATTGGCTGGTGGGCGTGGCTTACTCATCCCAAAGAAATGGTTAATTTTAATATTACGCTTTTATTAGTTAAGATTATAAATGCTTTCATTGGTCTTCAACACTCAACTTACAGTAGAAATGGGCACATACAATTGTTAGACAAAAGGGATATAAATTTCACCTAACTTAGGAGAGGATATTTAGTAATATTAATGAGAAACATTTGGAATCTACATGGGGCAGGGAATAAGCTTTTGTTGGACTTGGTATGTTTTCAAATAGTGTATTTTCATGTGGTTTTGCTAATATAATGTCACATAAACTCCTCATATTAAGTGAAATGGGAAATAAAGCAGAGATTAGAACTTGGAAGAAATTTTAGAGGACATCTAGTCCAACCCTATGTCTCTTTCAGCACATTATTCAGTTCTTAGTGTCAAACTGGGAAGAAAGTTTTGATCCTTCCATTGTCTCAGAAATTGTTTATGCTGAGTTCCACTGAAGAATCTTTGTGAGGTGTCCTTGGAGACTTGAATGATGTTGGAGGCCTTAAAAATGAACATAAAGTGCTTATTTTGAATGTTAGACATGGCTGATGCTTTTGCCATATAAAAAATCGTGATGAAATGATTATTTCCCAGCTTAGTACTTATTGGACTTCCAGTGGGAATGAATGAACATGAACACATCTTTCCTCAGATTTAAAATCAAATTAAAACTTGAACCATTCCTGTTCAACCATCCTTTGGGTCCCTGAGTATCCCCCATATTTTCCGGAGATATCAGGCCCTAGATTGGTAAGGTAGAGAGCAAAGGGGACAATTTTCATTGCACAGAGCTCAGAAAGACCCATTAATGTCCAAAACAGGGACCATTAAGGATGAGAAAGGCTTTTAGGTCAAACCTATCTAAGGTTAGGGTCCAATCACTGGGTGACATCCTTGAACCTCATTTTTCTTATCAGAGAATCATATTCTTATGGAGTAGCAATACCTAAATGCATTCATGTATGTGAAGCCACAGATAAAAT
Organism: Murina feae; assembly: GCA_004026665.1. NCBI lineage: Eukaryota > Metazoa > Chordata > Mammalia > Chiroptera > Vespertilionidae > Murina > Murina feae. The sequence goes on along the minus strand of PVJC01038518.1, from coordinate 6,254 downwards.
TTCAATTCTTAGGTCTGCTGCTTATTAGGTTGTCACCCTAAACTCATTCATCAGCTTCTCTGAACCGCAGTTTCCTCCTCTGGAAAAAGGGTAGTAGCAACAACCTCCAAAGGCTATTGTGATCATTCAATTATAGTAAGTGGAAAATGTATTTAAAAAATAAATATTTTTTTGTGTGTGCCCAAATGACCTAGGTACAGGAATACTTCTTCATTAATGAATATACCAAGATTTGGGGTTGATGATTTTTATAGATTTTCATAGATTTCTCTTGGAGGAATGTCAATAGGAAGTCATGATGAGGGATGGAGTTGGAGTGAGGTTGGGATGGATAGATCTTCACTTCTGGTGATTTTTCTTTTTTTTTTTCTTTGATAAATGACTACAGGGTGTTGGTGTCAGACTATTGCTTTAGAATTAATGATGCCCTTAATATTACAAACATGTGAAACCAGAAACATAGTGGCCTATTTTAATACCTATGATTTCCCCAATTCCATGAAATAATTCCTTCAAGCATCATCCCTGATGAATAACAATGTAGATTTTTAGGGACTGATTGATGTTCTCTGTATATTGGAGGCAATAGTTTAAAAGGAAACTGGTGACATTTAGTGATAAGCAGACCCTAAGGTCTCAGCTTCCATTTCCCAAACTGGTCACCCTACCTTGTGATCCCATCAGAAAAAAATAAGTTATTAGTCTCACAACAGTCAGGAACTAGGCATTATAAGGCAGCTTGTGCTCAAAGCTATGATTCTAAAATTTACTGCAAAATGATCTGGCTTCAAACTCAGTTCTGCCACTTTCTAGGGTAAAACCTTGGGCCAGCAGCCAGTGAACCTCCTTAGCTGCAAGGTCCTCAACTGTAAAATAGGGATACCAGTAGCCATCCCCTGGGATTGTTTATAGATTCCCTGAGTGGATGCATATAAGGTGCCCAAGATGGCTTGATCTCAAGATCAACAGATATCAGTCATCATTATTAATGTAATCATTAGCTGTGATCCCGAAACAAGCTTTCTCTTTAGAACACTGAGGTAAAAGGTCGGTAAATGTTATCATAATAAAATTCTCACAGCCTCACATTTTCCTTCATCTTTTCAAAGAATGGTTATCTATCTGATAGCTCATCTGGAGATCATAGGGTATTCATGAGAACACAAGGAGCTTCCTGTTAAGCCTGAGCAACTCCCCACCTCCTCACCCTACCCGCACCACCCCCCCCCAAAAAAAAATCACTAACCTCATCCTTACCTGAAAACCAATCTGGGGAAATGTTTTCTGAAGGAGACTTAGTGCGAGGCAGAGCAGTAGGAGCAAGGGTTGGCATTTAAGCAGGAACTGCCGTCCACCCCTGCAGGACTGCACGTGAAACTCTCTCTTATGGCCACATCTGGTACTAGTCAGTCCATTTCCTGTCTCCTGAGTGCTCTTGCACACTGCGAATATTGTATGCATTTATGCTTGCATAGTGTTCTTTGCATAAGTCTGCCTTTTTAAAAGAGGGCCTCTTTCTTCCATAGATCCCAGTGGAGGCTGAGAGCAATCAATGACTTTGGAGTCAGTTAGATCTGGGTTGAAATACCCATTCTACCCCTTGCCACCTAGGGACTGAACTTCCTTCAGCTTTGCTTTTCTCACTGATGAAATAAGAAGTCAACATGTATAAAGGGCTGGCATATAATAACCACTCAATAAATTCCAACTTAATCCTGAGAACCTGTTTCTAAATGGTGGTGGTGGACAGACCAAGACGTGGTTATGAGAACAATTCTCTTTGAGCTTTTGGAAAAGCTACTGTGAGTTGTAATGATATCATTCTTTCTTGTAACATATAAACCTAGAAAAAGAGAACCCCTCTCCCACTCTTCTTAGCTATAACTGCACTGTACTAGCATCTATGTAAAATAACCCAATTCTAAAAGCCCTGGCCACTTTAGCTCTTTTTAACAATCTTATAATCTCTTCATTTTAAGAAACAACTTTAACTCTTACTTTTAGACAGAACCAAAGAGAGCAACTCCAAGTAGTCCCTCTTGGTAAATTAATGAAAGCATGGAGGCAAATACTATTTACTACCAGAGGGAGGGAGGGAGGGAGGGAGGGAGGGAGGGAGGGAGAGAGAGAGAGAGAGAGAGAGAGAGAGAGAGAGAGAGAGAGAGGAAGGGAAGGAACTGTAAGACCTCACCTGCCAGCAAAATATTTTTTTTTCTTAAAATGAAATTGATGCCTTGATTTTAGATTTCACCACTTCTTTTCATGTACTCCTTCCAGCACCCTTTTTGTTCCCTAAAATGTTTTCTTTCTAGACTGTGGAATAAATAATAATATATTGGTCCCAGCCTTTCTTAGCTGCTAAGAAATTTAGTGCTTTTGGAAAAGGTGAGATACATTCTCCATAGACTGACATATGGTTTTTCTGAAACATTTAGTAGTCATGTAGTATGGAGAACATAAAATTGAAATTTCAATTAATGCTCAAGTATTTTCTGAGCTATCCTTTTCCCCCTACGTTCTTCACAGCAGGCCCAACTTAGAGAGCCAGTTTCATGAAGAGAGGTTGTCTGAGAATCATGGAGGCTTTGTGCTCAAAGATCTGAGTCACCTGGACAACCTCTAGTTACTCTAGTGATGGCTAACATTTGGGAAGTTACAGATGTGTAAGTCTGAAGGAAACTGTGAACCACCTTCCAGACATACACACACATGTGGGCTCACACACAACTATGAATCGGGTTCCACAAAGGTCACTGACACATCTCCAGACTTCTAAGTTATAGGGTCTGTAGGCTAAGAGGGCTTAGGCTAGTGTCATCCATAAGCTAAGTGACCAGGGCCCTGCCAGACCATCCTATGTAATAAAGAGGGAATATGCAAATTGATCCTCATGCCCTCACAGGATGGCTGCCTACAACCAGGCTGGCAGGGGGGTTAGTGAGGGACAACTGAACAAGCAGGCTGCATGGGGCAACCAGACCGACAGGGGGGTTAGTGAGGGATGACCAAATGGCTGAATAGCAGGCTGCGTGGGGCAACCAGGCCAACAAGGAGTGAGGCGGGGAGGAACACTGGGAGTGACTAGGCCAGCAGAGGGTCAGTTGGGGGTAACCAGGCCGGCAGAGGAGACAGTAAGGGGTTACCAGGTCAGCAGGGGTGAAAGTTAGAAGCGACCAGACCAGCAGGTGGGGGGGGAAGTTAGGGGCAATCAGGCTAGCACAGAGGCAGTGAGGGGTGATCAGGCCAGTGGTGGGGGGGAAATTAGGGGTGACCAGACAGGCAGGCAGGTAAGTGATTAGGAGCCAGCAATCCAGCATTGTGAGAGGGATGTCACAACTGCATTGTGAGAGGGGCAGTTGGACATCCCCCAAGGGGTCCCGGATTGGAGAGGGTGCAGGCTGGGCTGAGAGGACCCTTCTCCCATGCATGAATTTCATGCACTAGGCTTCTAGTGTACTTTATAAAGACTCACTTTGATCCTCTTTTGGCTTTATTTCCACACTAGAGGCCTGATGCACAAAATTTGTGCAAGAGTAGGCCTTCCTTCCCCCAGCTGCCAGCACTGGCTTCCCTCTGGCACCCGGGACCTAAGCTTCCCTCATAGCCCCAGCTCCATCCAGAAGGATGTCTCAAAGGATATCCAGTCTAACTAGCATATTACACTTTTATTATTAAGATTGAGGAAAAGAGACCATAGAGCAAGAAGATGTGCGTGCCTGGAGCCTAGGTAATGCGTCTGATTCTAGGCCACTTTCTGAGGCTCCAGGACTCATTCTCAGAGCCTATTTCAGGCCTCTTCCCAGGGTTTTCCATCTCTGGGGAATACCATGTCACAGAGTGCATACTTCTGAGTGGCTCTTTTTCTTTGGTGCAGGTTAAGAGCTTGGATGTTTAGGACACATACCTAAATCCCCTCACAGTACATAATGCAGGTAGGGAAGGGGAAAAAAGGAAGATCAATGTACGTTGGACCTGGGCCCTCCATTTGCACTCTTATCCTACATACAGCAAAGGGGCAGGGCCCGGCCTTCGCACACGCTGTTGCTCCTTAGCTCTTTATCCCTCTTTCTTAGCTAATTCCTACTTAACCTTAAAGCAACAGCTTGGATGTTCTTTTCCCAGAGAGGTATTCCTGGGCAATCGGTCTTATTTCCTGGTTAATTACCAGCACCTTAATATTTACTCTTCATAGCACTTATTTAAAGGTTGAGTGTTTTTTTTTAATATATTTTTATTGATTTCAGAGAAGTAGAGAGAGGGAGAGAGAGATAGAAACACCAATGACGAGAAAGTATTATTGATCAGCTGCCTTCTACCTGCCCCCTACTGGGGATCGAGCCTGTACCCCATGCATGTGCCCTTGACCAGCATTGAACCCAGGACCCTTCAGTCTGCAGGCCAACACTCTATCCACTAAGCCAAGCCAGCTAGGTCAAATGTTGAGTGATTTTTTTTAAAAAGTGTCTTCTTACTTAAAAAATTATTTGTGGTTATTTGCATAAAGTTGAGCCTGTCCACTGCTACATCCTTAGCACTCACTGAGTATGGTGCCTGGCATGTAGCAGATCCTCAATAAAAAATTGTGGCATGAATGAATACCACTTCTGGGGACTGTACTCTCCGCATCCTAATGCATGATCCTATTCCAGTCTTTGAAAAGCAGTTTTCCTCCTTCTCTGCCTCGTAGGACCTACAAGGCAACATGAAGGTGTGATGGCCCTATGACGCCTGTGAACCAGGAGGCCAACTGGCCTATGGCACTCTCAGGCCCTGGCTGAGGACTTTGGGGGATGCAGTGAATGCTCAGAGGGTGCTGTGAAGTAGCGTGTGCAGGGCGCAACAAGCCAGTAAGAGTGTAAGAACAGTCGTGAAGTGTCTTGCATCCTTTGCACTCTTGTTATCTTTGGCTAACACCATGATGGAATACTCATAGGAATACATATATCTGAGTGCAGAAAAGGGCAGTTAAAATCTGGCATGAAATGTGAATAACAAGCAGAAACTTCTTAATTTCGGTGTTCTTAATATGACAACCTCTAAAATGAATATTCTGATTTCAACCCATTAGCAAATGAATTATATCTCAATAAGTCAGCTCCCCTTGTTCCGATTGAAAAAAAATCATTGTCCACGAGAACAAGTGTTGTCAGTGTAAGTAAATATTGCCTGGCTGTTGGGGCACAAATCAACTGGCAGAAGTTAGGCTAGCTTTTCCGAAGATAGTGTAATAAGCTCAAGGTTTTCTGTTGTGAAATCAGGGAGAGAAGTTGAATAATCAGAGTGAGTACATATACATGAATGATAACAGTCATTATTTATAGAATGTTTAATCATTATGCATTATGTTCATGTTCTCATGTAAGTTTTATAAAAACCTGAGAAGTGAGTATTATCCCAGCTTACAAATGAGGGTACAAAAACTCTAAAGCATTAGGAAGCTTGCCCAAGGTTATACAGCTAATAAGTGGTAAAGGCAAGTCGTAAACCTACGTTTTTTTACTCCAAAGGCTTTTTCTTAATTATTTTACCTGTTCCACCTAGATTATTGAAAATCTCTTTATATAACAAAGAGATAACTGCCATACCAGTCTTAAGAACAGGAGAAAAGCTAGCCTGGGCCAGGCTCCCTGGGGTAACTAATGCTGTTTATTTCTCACACCAGTTAACAAGGGAGACTGATTGCAACACTGCCTTGCTCATCCTCCATGGTGTCAACCTCAAAAGGCTAAGACTGTGCTCGATTACCTGTTGCTGCATTAACAACTACCCCCAAAACAGTAGCTAAAGAAACCATTTCATTTTGCTAATAATTTTGTGGACCAGGAATCTGGGTAGAGTTTGGTTGGGTGGTTTGTTTCTTTTGTAAAATTTAATTTTCTTATTTTCTAAATAAGCTTTAATATTTTCTAGCTTTATTGAAAGTATACAACATGACTTGATATATGCACCTTTGTGAAATGATTACCACAATCAAGCTAACATATTCATCACCTCATATATTTACTATATATTTGTGTGTGTAGTGAGAACACTTAAGATCTACTCTCTTAGCAACTTTCAAATATATAATCCAGTATTATCCCATATATAATAAAACACTAATATGCAAATTGACTGAACAGCAGAACAATTAGTCCTTGTGATGCACACTGACCCCCAGGGGGCAGACACTCAATGCAGGAGCTGCCCCCTGATGGTCAGTGCACTCAAACAGGGGGAGCGACGCTCAGTCAGAAGCTGGGCTCGTGGCTGGC
>PVJC01038517.1:0-16715 GCA_004026665.1 Murina feae | reverse complement strand
TTTGCAGGCTGGCCAAACCCCCCAGAAGGAACTCCTCACCCCATGTGGGTGTGGCCATCCTGTGTGAGGGGCTGATGGCTGTTTGCAGGCTGGCCACCACCCTCAGTGATCCAAGCTCCCAGCGAGGCTGGCTGGAAGCAGGTATCTTGGATTTATTTATCTTCTATAATTGAAACTTTGTTGCCTTGAGTGGAGGCCAAAGCCAGCCAGGGCAGGCAGAAATCTTGGCTTCCTCCATCGCAGGGACAACAAAGCCTCCTGCTTGTTCCAGCTCCTTGGCTGCCGCCCACCATCTTGGTTGGGTTAATTTGAATGTAGTTGCTCTGATTGGCTGTTTGGTGTGGCTTGGGGCATAGTGGAGGTGTGGTCAATTTGCTTGTTTCTCTTTTATTAGATTAGATAGATTCTTATCTTCCTTAAAATTACCATTATTTTTAAGAAAAGGACAAAGATGATCTTACATAATCCATGGGGATGGATATGACTCCATCTTTAGGAATCTACTTTAATAAAAGAGTAATATTGAAATTAACCATTTCTCTGGGACACCTAAGCCACGCCCACCAGCCAATCAGAGTGGCTGTATGCAAATTAACCCAGCCAAGATAGAGGCCGCCAGCAGCAGGGACAGGGCTGGTAGCGGAAGAGTAAATGCTCTGGAGCCCAACGAATATCTGAGGCTCTGCAGCCTGAGCGGCGAAGATCCAAGGCCTGGGTCCTGGGTGCTGGAGGAAACCGGTGCTGGCAGCCAGGGGAAGGGAAGACCTATTGCACGAATCTCTTTGTGCAACGGGCATCTAGTTAGAAATGTAACATAATATAGTTTTTGAATTTTACAGTTAATATTTTTTAACTTGTTAGAAGGTACTAATCAAAGCAAATGAGTATTTTTTATGAGGTCTCAATTTAATAATATCTAATCTATGCTAGTAAATGAGAAGAAAATAAAATTTTGTGTCATAAGAAAATGCTTAAACCAGAAAATAATTGTTTTTAAAATAATATACTTTTACTTAATTTTAGTTTTAGATAAGAAAGAGCCTAGCCTATGCTCGTTTAATTCTCTTGTGTTGAGGTTTAAATGTGTAAAACTTTGTAGCTAAATAACAATGGGATTTTACCATAAGTCCTTAATAAAAAATCTACCTTTTTAAAAATATTAACCTATCCAATTAACTTGCCATAGTCTGGCTCATCTAAACTGCATACAATGCATAGAACTTCTTTGCTTATTATGTGAATTCCTCAGGGATGAATAAACTATATGCCCTAAATAATGCCAATTAACTTATCTTACCAAGGGGTATGGTTGCTGAATCATAGGGTAACAATGTGTTCTGATTGTAAGAAACCACCAAACTGATATTTTTTTCCTTGTTGTTGAGTTTTTATTTTTTGTTTTATTTGTTTTTTATTGTTTAAAGTATTTCATATGACTTCGTTTTCCCCCATCGACCCCTCCTTAGTCACTCACACCTTCAGGACAAGCCCCCACTGCCCCAGTGTCCATGTCCATTGGATATGCTAATATGCCTGCATACAAGTCCTTTGGTTGATCTCTTATCCCTCCTCCCTCCCCTGCCTTACCTCTGAGGTTTAATAGTCTGTTCAGTGTTTCTATGTCTATGGATCTATTTTTGTTCATCAGTTTATATTGTTCATTATATTCAACAAATGAGTGAGATCATGTAATATTTATCTTTGTCCGACTGGCTTATTTCGCTTAGCATAATGCTCTCCAGGTCCATTCATGCTGTTGCAAATGGTAGGAGTTCTTTCTTTTTTTACATCAGCATAGTATTCTATTGTGTAGATGTACCACAGTTTTCTAATCCACTCATCTGCTGATGGGCACTTAGGCTGTTTCCAAATCTTAGCTATTGTAAATTGTGCTGCTGTGAACATAGGGGTGTATATATCCTTCTGATTGGTGTTTCTGATTTCTTGGGATATATGCCTAGAAGTGGGATTACTGGGTGAAATGGGAGTTCCATTTCTAATTTTTTGAGGAAACTCCATACTGTTTTCCATGGTGGCTGCACCATTTGCATTTCTACCAGCAGTGCACGGAGGTTCTTTTTTCTCCACATCCTCTCCAGCACTTGTCATTTGTTGATTTGTTGATGATAGCCATTCTGACAGGTGTGAGATGGTAAGTCATTGTTGTTTTGATTTGCATTTTTTGGATGATTAATGATATTGAGCATGTTATTATATGTCTCTTGGCCTTCTGTAGGTCCTTTTTCGAATAGTGTCCATTTTGGTACTTTGCTCATTTTTAAATTGGGTGGTTTATCTTCCTTTTGTTAAGTTGTATAAGTTCCCTGTAAATTTTGGAGATTAAAACATTATCAGAGGTCATGTGGTAATTTTCTTTCATTGATTGGCTTATTTCACTTAGCATAATGCTCTCCATTTCCATCCATGCTGATGCAAATGGTAAGAATTCCTTCTTTTTTACAGGAGTTGGGAGATCAACTGAAGGACTTGCATGCATCCATAGGAGCATAATCAGTGGACACGGGAAACTGGGGGTTAGGGAGGAAGGGGGGGAAGGGCAAGGGAAAAAATGGAGATCTATCTATCATCTGTTGTAATACTTATCTATCACTTGTTGTAATACTTTAAGCAATGAAATAAAAAAAATAAAAAAAAACAAAAAAAAACCAAAAAAAACATTATCAGCGATAACATTGGCAAATTATCTTATCCCATGCTGTGGACTTTCTTGTTTTCGTGATAGTTTCTTTTGCTGTGCAAAGCTTTTTATTTTGTTGTAGTCCCATTTGTTTTATTTCTCATAGTTTCCATTGCCCTAGGAGCTGTATTGGTAAAGATACTGCTAAGACATATGTCTGCTATTTTGCTGCCTATGGCTGCTTCTAAGATTTTTATGGCTTCCCATCTTATGTTTAAGTCCTTTATCCATTTTGAGTTTATTTTTTATGTATGATGTAAGTTGGTGGTCTAGTTTCATTTTATTGTAGGTATATTTTCCATTTTCCCAGCACCATTTATTGAAGAGACTGTCTTGACTCTACTGTATGCTCTTGCCTCCTTTGTCAAATATCCATTGAGCATGATGGCTTGGGTTTATATATATCTGTTCTTGTTCCAATACCAGGCAGTTTTGAGAACAGTGGCTTTGTAATATAGCTTGATACTTGGGATTGTGATTCCTTTAACTTTGTTCTTCTTTCTCAGGATTTCTGTGGCTACATGAGGTCATATTTCATTCCATATGAATTTTTGGAGAGTTTGTTCTAGGTCTGTGAAATATGCTGTTGGTATTTTAATGGGGATTGCATTGAATCCATAGATTGCTTTGAGTAGTATGGACATTTTAATGATGTTGATTCTACCAATCCATGAACATGGTATGTTCTTTCATCTGTTTATGTCTTCCTCTATCTCTTTTTTTCAGTGTCCTGTAGTTTTCTGAATATAGGTTTTTACTTCCTTAGTTAAGTTTATTCCTAGGTATCTTAATTTTTTCATTGAAATAGTAAATGGGATTTTTTTTTTTGCTTGTTTGTTTCTCTTTCTGTGAGTTCATTATTGGTGTATAAAAAAGCCATAGATTTCTGGGTGTTAATTTTGTATCCTGCTATATATTGCCAAATTCATTTATTAAGTCTAGTAGATTTTTAGTGGAGTCTTTAAGATTTTCTATGTACAATATCATGTCCTCTGTGAATAATGATAATTTTACATCTTTTCCAATTTCGATGCCTTTTATTTCTTCTTTTTGTCTGATTGTTATGGCAGTACTATGTCAAACAAGAGTGTTGAAAGTGGGCATCCCTGTCTTGTTCCTGTCCTTAGGGGAAATGACTTTAGTTTTTGCCCATTGAGTATGGTGTTGGCTATAGATTTGTCATATAAGGCTTTTGTTATTTTGAGGTATTAGCCCTGTATTCCCACTTTGCTGAGAGTTTTTATCAAGAAAGGGTGTTGGATTTTGTCAAATCTTTTTTCTGCATCAATTGATATGATTATGTGATTTTTGTCTCTCAATTTGTTTATGTGATGTGTCATGTTTTTGATTTGCAGATATTGTACCAGCCTTGCATTCCTGGAATAAATTCCACTTGGTCATGGTGTATGATCTTTCTCATGTAATGCTGGATCTGATTTGCTAGAATTTTTTTGAGGATTTTAGCATCTATGTTCATCAGGAATATTAGCCTATAATTATTTTTCTTTGTAGTATCTTTATCTGGTTTTGGAATTAGGGTAATGCTGGCTTTATAGAAAGAGCTTGGAAGTGTGCACATTCAATGGCACATGCCTATTTATAATTTGATATTTTGTGTTTTATCAATTAACTTTAACTTATTTCTCATTAGAGGCCATTTAGAACAAAAATCTTGGTGCAGATTTTGACACTTGTTTACTCAATAACAATTATTAAGAATAAAGTCAGTTCAGCAAAGTTCATCCCACAGTACATATAATCTAAGATCTAGCTATAAATCTGTTCACTCATCTTGAAGCTACTATAAAGGTTTCTAAAATGTTTGATTCCAAGGGCATTTGTAATATCTGTAAGCAATTAAAGAAATAAATAAAGACACAGGGCAGCATTGACAATTTAGATATAAAAATTCATTTCCTGCAGAAAAAAACTATAATCTCAAATGATTATTTTGCAAACCATTTTGTATTATTTGAGAAAGAAATATTTAGAATTGTTGGCTGTAACTGTTTTGAAAAGTCAATCACTTCTTTAAAAATTTTCCCAGCAGGAAACAGATTTATCCTTACCACCTTTGAAACTCAAAAGACTGACAGATAAATACCTTATTTCCTATGTACATGAAATTATTAGTAAATGTCAAAGTGAAAGCAATATAATATCCAAGATGATTTATTCTTTCTTTACCATCATATACCTGACCATTACTTTACTTACATATTATTACATATTACTTTATTACATATATAATAGTAGAAAACTTATTCTTAAGAGAAAAATCATTTTCATAAAGCAATAATAGCTACATATTTATAGGATGAGGCATATATACTTGTAAAAGTGACTGCTTCTGGGAGGGAGGGAGACTGTGTGTGTTTGGGGCCTCATTTTTAATGAAAAGAAGCTATGTATGGATCTCTTTAATAATCCCAAACAATATGTTTCATAATTAATTATCAATTCTGCAGTTTTGTCCCCAAGTCAACAATTCAGATAATTTTTGCAAAAAGTTTAAGCATGACCAGTACATTATTCTAAGTGCTTGTATTTTAAAATCTTTTTTTATTTATAAGAAAATATTATATTTGAATATATGGGTATTATTTAAAACTAGAGGCCTGGTGCATGAAATTCGTGCATGGGTAGGTTCCCTAGGCCTGGCTAGTGATCAGGGCCAATCTGTGGGTGACCAGTGAGGCAATCAGGGGCCCCCCCGCTGGCATCTGCCTTGGCCAGCCTGGCACCATCTGCCTGCCAGCCCAGTCCCCTGCCGCTGCTGTTGGTTGCCTCTGCAGGAGGTGACCAGTGTAGAGATGGGGCAGGGAGCAGCACTGGCCCACTCATCAGCCAGCCCCATCCCCCACTGCTGCTGCTGGCTGCCTCCCATTGTGGGGCAAGCAGCAGGGCAATTAGGGGACCCTCGCTGGCACCCGCCTTGGCTGGTCTGGGCCTGCGGGCTAGGGGCAGTTCCTCCATTGACCATCTGCCCCCTGATAGTCAGTGCATGTCATAGCAACTGGTCATTCCACCTGTTGTTCCCCCATTGGGTCGGTTTGCACAGTAGGCTTTTATTATATAGGATATACACATTTAAGAGATTTATTTATAATAGTGAAAAATAAATTCTATAATCTCCACTTTTATGAAGTGCATGTGAAGAATTGACTTTTTTTTTGTAACGTATAGATAAACTTTCTTAAAGCTAAATCTTGTCATATTTTGTAAGGGGGAAACTACCCATTATTTAAAATGTTTGAGCCCAAGATAGATAACCATTTATTACAAGTTGTACAGGATTGATTCACTGCATTAGGTGACCATTAGGATTCTCTAAAACTCTAATATTGGATTAGTTGAATTACATATAAATATGCTCTAAAGATATTTTTTGGAGTTTCATTAATGTGTGCTCAACTGAACCACAAAACAAGTATTACTGGGCTATTAAATCATGCCCTAGGGTGTCTTTAAACCACATGCCATTTAGGCTTACATTTAATTAAAAATTAAAGTCTATTTTTGGCAATTGAACTTGCTTTTTTATCAGAAAAAGCTTAGGAAAAAGTAAGATTATTCACTTCTTCATTAAATGTTCAGCATCAACTAAACTTTTTTAAATCACTAGATACTGCTCCAAAAGTTCTAATTCTAGAGACCCATTTTATTTGCATAATACATTTTTACTTTGAGAAGTGTTTAGGGTAATACTCTTACATGTAGACAAGCTCAGAGGCCATTATGATTTTAAAAGATTTATAATCTATATACAGAGACACATGGCTTTTTCACATCATATTGCTAAGGCAATATTCAAAAGTGTAAATCTTTACTATGAATGGAGGAATCTGCAATTTTTATATATTGTTTCACAAGCTTGACTGGGACTCACCCCAATGATGTATACTTTGTGGTCAATATGTAATCTTATCACCTGAACGGTTACCAATGTTTTATTTGTAAGAGATTATGAGAATTTCTGTAACAGTATTTTTAAGAGATTAATGGTGGAAGGAAGAACTCTAAATCTACAAGGTGCCAAGAAGATTGTGTTGGAAATGTAATTCATTGTACATTATGTGTATGAATCTTTAAGGAGTTCAAATGTTGATGGGTTGCTACCCAGACTAAAAATAATAAAAAAATAATATAATTCAAAAAGAAAGTCATCAGGTCCACAAACATAAGCAGAATCTAAAATCTAAATTTAGTACAGAAATATATTTTGTGAAAGAATGTTGAAAGATGCCAGGTGTAGCAAAAAATTGGACCTATAAACTTTTAAAGGCATCACTGAAATGGTTCGGATTGAATGAGCTCTGATTTGCCATTCAAGAAGCAATCTGCTAACTAATGACTATGTGAATTTTGCTGGGAAAAGACCTACACATAATTGTGCTTTTTTTCTCCCTTCAACATAAAAATAAATGTGATCACTTTTACTGTTAAGTAGAATAAAACCCGAGATTTACCAAGTTATTAATTTAAAAATACTTTTAATCCTCACTCAAGGATATGTTTTCATTGATATTTTAGAGAGAGAGATGAGAAACATAGATGGTTTGCCTCCCATAAACGCCCTTACCTGGGATTGAACCCACAATCTAGGTATGTACCCTGAATGGAAATGGAATCCTTAAACTTTGGACACTTCAACTAATTGAGTCACCTGGCCAGGGCAAGATTATTAATTTTTGAAAAATCATTTAAAAAAATCCTGATTTTATATCTAGCCAGATTTTAAAAAGAGAAAGCACCATAACCAAAGCATATTAAATTTGTAAGAAAAATATTATATACTATGAAAGTAACTTTTTAAAATTCCCTTTGTGCCTAGTGATTGCATATTAGCAGTGAAATATGAAACAGTATTGCTTTAACCGATTTGGCTCAGTGGACAGAGTTCAGTCCTGTCCAGCTGGGCACTTTCTCTCACACCAATGTTTCTTTCTGTTTTTCCCTCTCTCTTCCACTCTTTCTAAAAATCAATGGAAAAATGTCCTAGGGTAAAGATTAAAAAAAAGAAAAGAAAAGAAAAGAAAAGAAAAGAAAAGAAAAGAAAAGAAAGAAAGAAAGAAAGAAAGAAAGAAAGAAAGAAAGAAAGAAAGAAAGAATATTGTTTTTCTCTGGTTTAAAATTAATTTGTGAACAATTTGAAAATGAAAAACAATATACACTTCATGAAAGTTAGAAAAATCATTAGAATTAATTGAAATTTTGAATATTATGTTAGGGAAATAAGACGCCCCTTTCTTTAATGAAATATATAATCTTGCCTGGAAAACACACTGTACAAGTCTAAAATAAATAATTATTCATTTGTTGGCAATCTAGACATCATTTGGAATTTCATAAAAAAGAAAGCTGATATCCCCCTAGTATCATTTAGCTTAGAAAGGGGGTGTAACTGCCTTAAAAAAGTACATTTTTATAATTAAATAAATGTGTTTATCAATATATCATTACTGTTTTCAGAAATAACTTTACTCTTCTAGTTAATTTGTATTAAAAAGAATCAGATTTTCATATGAACCAATGAATCAAGATATCATTACATACCAAATGCCTTTTGTTTTCAGATCATTACAATATAGTGCTAATTGAGTCAACAGCTATCTTACGAATGCCAAATGTTTTTATCTTCAGTGTCTTGGTATTTGGGTTATTCAAATTTCTTTACATACACATCACCTACAGAGTTTGACCGGTAGAGGGAGCCATTAACTACATAGTATAAAATTTGAAAAAAAATAGTTTTGCTCATAAAAACAACTCAGAGAATCTTAAAGTCAGTTTATTAACACTTTTAAAATAAATAAATGAACTATATAAATTTGTTTCCAATAGTTATATATGAATTAATATCTCTATTAATCAAAGAAAAGCATCTTGTGACGACCTTTAAGTAGAATCACATTAGAGATTATAAATGATCCTTCCGTTTTCACAGCTCTTACTGTCCTTACAATTTAATACAGTTCTTACTTTATCACAGTGGTGATGGCTGCTCAAACATGGCCCTTGTTTGCACCGAACTAACGAGTCTAGATTAGTACTTGAGCAAACATGCACTGACACGGACACATGCCAGGCACTGTGCTCGTGGAGATCAGCTGCTGCTACAGCTCAGGCCGAAAGAGTCCCCGGCAACTTCCTGTTTAATGTACTTTATGTAGCAAGAAATCGGACAAGTTAGTCTTATCCGGTAAGAGAGGTGTATACCCTTGCCACTGAGGGTGTTCCAGTATCCAGTAGCCCTGGCCTCCCCGGGAGCGTATTACAACTCTCCTCTCAGGCCCCTTCCCAATCTGCTAAACCAGAATCTGCATTTTAATAAGATCCCCAGGTACTCGAGATACACTTTACATTTTGAGAAGTCCCTCTTTGCAGATATTTCTCCAGGACACAGGGGATTCCCAGAGTTCTAGTGTCTCTAGTATAAAAAAATATATATTTATGACTTCAAAACTGAGCTGTTTCATAAAACTGCAAGAAGGTTTTCTAATTCTTATATGTCTTGTTTGTGTCTAGAATTTCTACTATAAAACAGGAGTTGAAGGTGTGGCATAGAGTGATCATGCACTTGAACATTCTGGGTTTAATTCTAAAATCACTAAACAGTTATTTTCTAGTTATCTTTTTCAGAAGAAAAAAATATTTATTAGAAATGCATCTATGACTACCATCACATTGTTGTGCTGGTGTCCTTTATGCCTGCAAAATTTTGGGATTTAAATAATCACTGTAACATAAGCAGCTTTTATAATAGTGATATAATAGGAAGTGAAAATATATTGCTGAGGTTAAGAAACATCATTCACACCATTATTATTATCATTGAAAATCCCTGCACACAAACTTTGACATGACAAAATGAGCAATGACTCAAATGTCATTCGCTGCTCAAGAACAGAGGAGGAGAGGCAGCCTGTAGAATACGGTGGTTCCATGTGATCCAGGGACAGGCTCTCCTACCTCACTGACAGAGTGATCATTCTCGTGTTCAGCAATTTTTGGTGCTCTGTTTATACCTGGTTAAACTATATCTTTGCTGCTCTAGCTGGTTTGGCTCAGTAGATAGAGCGTTGGCCTGCAGACTCAAGGATCCCAGGTTCGATTCCGGTCAAGGGCATGTACCTTGGTTGTGGGCACATCCCCAGTAGGAGGTGTGCAGGAGGCAGCTGATCAATGTTTCTTTCTCATTGATGTTTCTAACTCTCTATCCCTCTCCCTTCCTCTCTGTAAAAAATCAATAAAATATATATTTAAAAAAATAAACAAATAAACTATATCTTTGCTGTTCCAACCAATATCACTTTTATTATGATATGAAATGAATAGATGGAAGAGTCAAAATCATGATGTAGGTCTAGCAAAGTGGAAGCTCTTCCCTCTGGATAGAACTGGCCTGGTTGTTCCTTGCAGCATGTGTGATAACCCAATCAATGACATTGCCACTAAAGAAGCCTGCCTCATGTGGCAGAGAAGTAGAGGGGAGTAGTAGGAGAATGGTAGTAATTCTGTTGCCTAAAGTATCCCGAGATTGTGTATACTGCACTGTTGTGTGTGTGCAAACACCTGCACAAAACTAGTGCTTCAGGTCTCCTTGTCTTTTCTCCATTATCACAAGTCACAGCCTCAGGGAATCAGTGTCATGCAATGGAGGAGATGGAAAAATCAGCCACTTCAAACACCGATATGAAAACTGAGCTTGAGGGAGGCTAGGAAACTTGCCTTGGTTTCAAGATCGTTTTCAGCAGGACTGATAGAGTCAAATCAAATGTTCAGCAGGGCCTAGCTTTTTTCCAAAGTTTCTTCAGACTACTTTATTTTACTTTTTTAAAATATATTTTTATTTATTTTACTTTTTTAAAATATATTTTTATTTATTTTAGAGAGGAAGGAAGAAGGAGAGAGAGACAGAAACATCAATGATGAGAGAATCATTGATCAGCTGCCTCCTGCACACCGACTACTGGGAATAGAGCCTGCAATCCGGGTATGTGCACTGACAGGGAATCATATGGTGACCTACTGGTTCATAGGTCACTCAGCCCTGAGCCACACTGGCCAGGTTCCAAAGACTGCATTTTTAAAATGTCTGGATTTCATTTTCCCTTAAAGACATTAACATGACATTAAGATTGGGAAGAGAGGGAAAATGCTCTGTACGTTAGGCACTCTGGATGTTTAGACTGGTCGGATTGAACACATAATTAGTAAGTGTCTACTATATTCACGATGGTGTTAAGTGGTAGATGCATAGGTGAGAAATGGTGGGGAGCACAAGAGACTTAGTTGGAAAGCTGGAAGGAGGACATTCTGAGAAAAGGCAAGTGTGTGGAAGGCCACCTACTCTGTTTATCAGAATTCCTGTTGTAGTGTGCCCCACGAATCACACAAGGATACCCCAAAAAATCAAATAAAGAGTCATTTATTCGAAAGCCAGTGGCTACGAGGGGGCAAAGGCTCTCCAAATCTCGTAGCCCTGAATGGCAGTAACGTCAGGCTTATAAAGGCAAAATATCACAAAGGTGGAAATTATGTCCCTAGTGTTGGAGTGAGGAACTGTTTTGCAAAAGCAGTTTTGTACAGAAGCTAAATTGAGCAAGTTAGTTATCTCTAAGGATTAATTATACTTTTAGTTCTTGAAGCAATTGAGTCAATGGAAAACATTTCCGGAGCCACTGAGTCAACAGTAAACATTCCCAGAGCTACTGAGTCAATGGAAAAGCGATTAAAGCAATTTTCACTGTTCTGGTTGCCATGTGCAGAAGAATGTCCTTTTTAAAGACCACAGACAGCCCTGATCAGTTTGGCTCGGTGGATAGAGCGTCAGCCTGTGGACTGAAAGGTCCCAGGTTCGATTCTGGTCAAGGGCACGTACCTTGGTTGCGGGCACATCCCCAGTGGGAGGTGTGCAGGAGGCTGTTGACCGATGTTTCTAACTCTCTATCTCTCTCCCTCCCTCTCTGTAAAAAATCAATAAAATTTAAGAAAAAAAAAAAAAAAAAGACCACAATCAATGAGGTATACAACCAAATGGACTGATTTATATACATTCAGGAGATAAAATAATTCCTCTATTATTTTAGCAAGCAAATGATTACAGAAGCCAGAATAGCAGAGTTAAAGTTTAAACAGCAGTTTTTACCTGAGATGAATGTTACTATTCTGACTTAGGGGAGTGTTGAAGACGGCACCCCTAATTACTCCTTGACCTTTTCAAACAAGTCTGTGCATGTGCAGACCCCTGGGTGTTTAGTGGAATCCTTATGCTTAATCCCTGTATGCTTTGCCTAGAGGACAATGTAAACATGTGTGTCCTCCCAAGATTACCCACCTACTGATTGTATCTAAAAGTAAAAATTCCAATGAAGGCCTGAAGAGGCAGGCAATTGAGGCTGCCTGGCTGCCATCAGCCGCGTCTTCCCTTAGCCCCCCCCACAGTGAAACTGTCCGAGTAATCTGTTCATTCTTCTTTCAGGGGTTGCTGGTCAGCCCAGGCAAAGAAATACGACCCTCTTTTCTCACTGAGCTGATGTATATGCAAAGACTAAGGGTTGTCAACAGGCTGCAAAAACCGACCAATTCTCTCAGGCAGGAGGTCACAGTACACTGCGGTAAGCCTCTGTGGGAATGGCCCTCTCTCCCTTCTCTGTCATGCCTATGCCTGGAAGGTTGCACACACCCCTAGGAATTCCCTGAGACATAAACAGGTCAACCTGACTTAACTGTAGCTCCCTGAAGAAAAGCAGACCGATATCCCTTCAGACATGAAAATCTGGTTGAATTTGAAAGGAACAAACCAGAGAAATATTGAAATTCTGAGTATAGTATTGTGTTGATGAAATTTCATAAAGCAGACTGTTTTATCAAACACCACCATCACTTTATTTTGCCACACATTGGGTTTTAAAAAATTAAAGAAATTGACCTCCAAAATTTAAGATGACAATATTATTTTGTGAAACTTGTTATAACACTGCAAATTTTAAAAAAATTGAATGTTTGACCTTTGATCTAATTTCTTTCTTTGTTAATACAATGATCAGTAGCAAGCATCAGCTCTCTTGTCAAGTATAGACAGGCATCCTACTGTTTTTGCAAGAGCATAAAATTATAATTCTTACTGAGAAAAATCATAAACCTCTTATTATATCATTTTCTTGCTTCACCAACATCAAATAGAAAGAGAATGTGAGGAAGACTGGCATTAGCACAGATATTTCTCTTTAGAAACTGCATCGGCACATGCTGAAGCCATTCCAATACCTCCAATGAGAATTCTGTTGTTTTGAGCCATTCAGATGCATGGATGGAGAATCAAACACAGATCATTGTAACACTCCTATAGCATAAAAGATGAATGTTTCACTAATTGGTGAAGGGACAAATGAGAATTAATAAAGGAACAAATAAAAACTGTGTGGAAAGACTGTAGATGTTATATACATTTTCATGCAATCCACCTAATAAAATATTTTTAAAATTATCAACAGTGCCCATGTCCATAGCGATAGCGCAGAATTTAATTTTAGCTGCTGCCATTATCTCTGTATAAGTCCAGATCCTCATTTCTCACCTGAAATACTGCTTCAGTCCCTGACTGGTCAGCCTCTTATAAGTTTCTCTAGACAAATCCATCTGATAAGTTGGCACAAAAGGTACTTCCTAAAAACATAATTTGTCAGGTAGCTGCCTGGTTTTACAATAGCCCTTCCCTGTGACTTGTCCATGGAATAAAATTTCCCTTAGTTTAGGCCTTAGCTTCCGTATCATTTGCAACCCACTTCATACAAGGTATAACTTGGGCCAATACTCTGAGCTTCTCAACATTTCCCAAGCAAGGTAGACATCACTTAATGCCCCTGGATATCTCTCTCCACCTGGAATACTCTTCCTCCCTTTCTCATATGGCAAACTCCTAAGTTTTCTGAGCAAATCTGACTTCAAAGCAAGCTAGTGAGAAAGAACACCTGCTTCTGCCTCTCAAGTCATGATTTACCTCAATATTGTATCTTGAAACATCTGTTCATCTATCTGCAACAGTCACTCAAAGGAGTAGTATAAAAATTTACCAGTGTCTCATCTATTTCATACACTGGATTAGAGAGAGTTATTCTCTTATCTATTTTTCTATTTCCAGTTTCTATTACCAAACATAGTACCAGCCATATGGTTGTTTCTCAATAACTAATTGCTCAGGGGAAAATTAACTAATGACCCTAATCAGATGGGGAGAGCACACTCAGAAAGTTAAATAGTTCACCCTTTTCCAAGTCATTAGCACAATATTTGTAGCTCAAATTACACTTCACATTTTATTTAATGGCACTACAATTATAGTTTATTGGCTGTTTCTCATGTTTGGTGCTTATTCTTTTTTTAAAAAAATTATTTTAACTGAGAAACAGTGTTATTAAAATTCCCTTTTCTCCATTTAGACACTAACTAAGTTTTTTCTACTACTATAAAATAAATAATTGTATGATGTTTATTAGATTTATATATAACTTTCCATAATATCTTGTAAAATACAATAAAACTTCATGGGTATCATATAATACTCTGTTTTATCTCCCAAAATTGTTATATCCTAAGCACATGCTTTGAATTATCATCTTGTACTCAATAAGCAGAAGTTTCAAATCAAATTAATTGAGAATATAAAGTTTTAACCTACTTCCTTTGTATACTATTATCTAATCTAATGAAAGAGTGATATGCAAATTAGGCATCACTCCATTACACTCAACAAACCACACCCACAAGTCATGCCCATCAACCAATCAGGAGCAAATATGCAAATTGACCCAACTAAGATGGCAGCAGCCAAAGAGCTGGAGTTGCCCCTAGCAATGGAGGAAGCCAGGGTCCTGTAGGCCCTGAGATCTACTCAAGGCTACAAAGTTTCAATTATAGAAGATAAACAATCCCCAGATACCTGTGGGACTGGGACCTTGCATTGCCAAGGGCAACCCAGGCTTCTTGCCAAGGGCAACCCAGGCTTCTTCGAGGTGGGGACCAAGGCAACAAAGTTTCAATTATAGAAGTTACAATTATAGAAGTTATAAATCCCAGATACCTGCTTCCATCCAGGCACCCCAATATGGACCTAAACCCTGAAGGGGCTGTGGGCAGCATGAAAATGACCCTCAGCCCCTCACCCAAGCTGGCTAGGCACACCAGCAGGTGGACATCTCCCAAGGGGTCCCAGACTGTGAGAGGGCACAGGCCGGGCTAAGGGACCCCTTCCCCCCCACCCTAGTGCACAAATTTTTGTGCACCAGGCCTGTAGTAGTTAATAAATAACATCTATGTATTTTGCAACAACTCAATGATCTAGCCACGTAATAATAGGAAATATTCAACTTGTAATTAATTTAAGTTGATATGTATTTCAATAAAAACAGAGAACCTATATTTTTTTTCATCAACACACATCATGATTCTCCTGTGTGTCATAGATCCAGATTAAATTTTGTCAGAAATGCCTTAAACAAAATGACTGCATACCCTGTATAAAATTATGGCTGTAAGCGGCCACTATAGTGACTGTCTGATAAACATCACCCCATTTAGATGTGTTGGGCAGATGTGAACTCACCACTTCCAATGCTGTGGTAGTACAGAGTTAAATAGAAATGTTGAAAGGTGACATTGTTTTTGTATTTCCAATATTGAGGTGGAGGGAATGTTCAATGTTTCCCCCTTAGGGGTGATGTGAACTGTAGGTTGCTATAGCTGCTCACTTTTAGATTTGGATGTTTTCTTATTAGTTTGCTGATAGCTTTTAGCATGAATCAGTGTTAAATTTTATCAAATGATGCTTTATGTATCCATCAATACTATTATATATATGTATTTTTTAAATAAACAGGTAGCCAACCAATTACACTGATTTATTTTTGTGGTAAATAAATCAATTATTTTTACAATCTGGGATAAAACCTAATCGCTCATGGTATTTTCTTCTTTTCTGTATTACTGGGGGGAGGGGATTTACTTTGTTAGAGATATCAGTCTGCAGTTTTCTTAAATTTTTGTATCAGGGTTTGCAGGCTTCAGAAAAACAACTGGGAAGTGTTCTCTCCTCTAAGTTCTCAAAAGAACTGCTGTTTGTATTATGTGGAATTGTATCTTTATTAAATTCTTTAAGGAATTAATTAGTGAAGCTATTTTATTCATAAGGTTTTTAAATTAAAATCTACTCTATAAAAGCAAAATATTAAAATTAACCGTTTCTCCGAGACGGATAAGCCACGCTCGCCAGCCAATCAGAGTGGCTGTATGCAAATTAGCCCAGCCAACATGGAGGCTGCCACTCACCGACCTGAGTAAATGGCAGTTTCCATTGCAGCAGGAGCGAAAGTGAAGCTGTGCCCGCTCCGCTCAAACTAGCTCTAGCGAAACACAGATTTGAAACAATATAACAATCATAGAATCCTCCGGAGCTGAAGGAAAGAACAGCCCCGGCCTAACCAGTAAAAGTAACAATTGTTTCATTATAGACGCTGCGAGGTGAAGCAGAGAGGAGGGTTCAGTTAGAAGGCCACCTTAAAGGAACAGTGCATCAATTATAGGAGATAAACTCCAGAAATCTGCATCCAGCCAGCCTTACTGGGACATTGGGTCAATGGGAGCTGTGGGCAGCCTTAAAGCCCCTCACCCAGGCTGGTCAGGCACGCCAGCAGGTGGACATCCCCCGAAGGGTCCCAGACTATGAGAGGGCACAGGCCGGGCTGAGGGACCTCCCGAGTGCACAGAGCAGCTGCAGGGCAGGACAGCGTAGGACCCAGGACCTGTGAGTGGGAAAGAGGCGGCAGTGTTGGAGGGCACCGGGAAGCAGCTGGGCTTCCCAGGCCCTTTTCGGGGCATCGGGGAGTGGGTAAGAGGTGGCAGGGGGTCGATGGCCTGCTTGGCAGCTGTCCAGGGCCTTTGCGGGGCATCGGGGAGCGGGAAAGAGGTGGCAGGGGGTCGGTGGCCTGCTTGGCAGCTGTCCAGGCCCTTGGAGGGG
>PVJC01038516.1:0-16331 GCA_004026665.1 Murina feae | reverse complement strand
CTTTCCCACTCCCTGGTGCCCCGCAAAGGGCCTGGGAAGCCGCCAAGCAGGCCCCCGACACCCACAGCCTCTTTCCTGCTCCCCGGTGCCCTGTAAGGGGCCTGGGAAGCCACCAAGCAGGCCAAGATGCCCCCGCTGCCTCTTTCCCACTCACCGGTACCCTGCTGCCTTGCTTTGCCACTCCCTGGTGCCCAGCCAAGGGCCTGGGCAGCTGCCAAGCAGGCCAAGACCCCCCGCCGCCTCTTTTCCACTCCCCGGTGCCCCGCAAAGGGCATGGGCAGCCGCCAAGCAGGCCGCTGACCCCCCGCAACCTCTTTCCCGCTCCCTGGTGCCCCTCAAAGGGCCTGGGGAGCCACCAAGCAGGCCACCAACCCTGCTGCCTCTTTCCCACTCACGGGTCCTGGGTCCTGCGCTGTTCCGCCCTGCAGCTGCTCTGTGCACTCGGGAGGTCCCTCAGCCCGGCCTGTGCCCTCTCACAGTCTGGGACCCCTCTCGGATGGCCACCTGCTGGGGTGCCTGACCAGCCTGGGTGACGGGCTGATGGCTGTCTCCAGGCTGGCCAAGCCCCCCAGTAACGTCCCTCACCCCATTGGTTTGTGGCCAGCGTGGGTGATGGGCTGATTGGTGCTTTAAGGCTGCCCAGAGCTCCCATTGACCCAATGTCCCAGCAAGGCTGACTGGATGCAGGTTTCTGGGGTTTGTTTATCTTCTATAATTGATGTGCTGTTCCTTTAATCCGAGAACTCCTAGTAACAAAGCCTCCTCTTTGCTTCACCGCGCGGCGTCTATAATGAGACAATGTTACTCTTAGTGGTTAGGCCAGGCCTGCTGTTTCCTTCAGCTCCCAAGGATTCTATGATTGTTATTTTGTTGCAAACGTGTTTTGCTTGAGCGAGGATGAGCGGAGCGGCCGCAGTTTCACTTTCACTCCTGCTGCAATGGAAGCTGCCATTTACTCAGGTCCGTGAGTGGCGGCTTCCATGTTGGCTGGGCTAATTTGCATACAGCCGCTCTGATTGGCTGGTGGGCGTGGCTTACCCCATCCCGGAGAAACAGTTAATTTCAGTATTACGCTTTTATTAGTTAAGATTAGGTTTTACCCGTTTTGAAATTGCTATTAGCTACGCCTTAGAAATGACACTGCTGTGACTAGAATACCTCATTTGAAGGCTTGGTGCCAGTGCTATACTTTTAGTTGTGTGCTAGTGGCAGCTTTTGGAGAGATTATTGCAATTGCCCCTAAGATAGGAGAGATAGAAGTTTTCATATGAAGAGCTAAATAAAAATGATTCTGGGTATAAGCCAATACAATATCACTAAGGAAGAAGAAAAGTACAGTTTACCTCTCCCTGGGAAGAAGTTTGGCTAGAAAAAAATCTCCCAGAAATGGAAATCCAACTTATTAATTTGGGAAGTTCTGGGTTTTCACTACTCTCAGCCTTTGTAAAATGGATCTTCTTTTCAAAGGGGGTGAGAGTAGGGATGGAATAAGGCAGATTTAAATGTTTAAAAAAGGTCACTTCCCAACACTCTAACCCTCTTAGAATTAAGCAGGTAGGTGACCTCAGATATCATATACATAGCAAACTGTTTAGAAATCAAGTTAGGTTATTGCTGTTCCTAACTTAGTTGGATCAATGACCTGAGGTGGCATTCAGAGCAAAGCCTGGGAAGATAGTTGGAAAATAATATGTCCCCAATGATTTTTTCATATCAGACTAAAATTTTCAGATGTTTCCATTTGTTTTTATTCCCTGATCACATTTCGTTCTACATTTCATATCTAATAACCAAAAGCAGGAGAAAGAAGCCAGGCAAATCCTACTTTAATTCTTTCCATTCCCTTGCCCTCATAGAGCTTTGATACTGGTGAAAGCTTGTGGAAATGAATGTAGCAGTGGGGAATGAGTCTTGAGTATAAACTTTGATGGTTTATTTTTATGTTTAATAATAACACAAATCTCAGCATTTCCCCTACCACCTATTTAGTTGCTATTGGCAAGAAAAATAGCAAATGACTGGTTTATCACCTTCAAGGGATGGTTTTGGTCAGAAATTTGAGATTAAGGTAATTTTGGAGTTAATAGCAAGAGGTGATGTCTTTGGTTTAAGTAATACCTCCCAAGAAACAAACAAACGGTGTTTGTTTGTTTTTCCCAACATTTTTTTAAAATTGATTTTTTATGGAGAGGAAGGAAGAGTGATAGAGTTAGGAACATCGATGAGAGAGAAACATTGATCAGCTGCCTGTTGCACACCCCCCACTGGGGATGTGCCCGCAACCAAGGTACATGTCCCCGACCGGAATCGAACCTGGGACCCTTCAGTCCTCAGGCCGACACTCTATCCACTGAGCCATACCGACCAGGGCACAAACGGTGTTTTTAAAGGAAACTTTGATTTTAGTGTGGTGTGCTCATTTAATAAAAATTATCTTTCCTTAAATGTTTTTATATTGATCTTACCTTAGGGATGGTTCCTTATCATTGCATTTATTCTGCTTATGTGTTTCTCTATCTTTCAGAACCATTTCTAAAGTTCGCTTTGTGGACTACTGAATAATAAGTCCCTTGGATAAGGTGACCGACCAGACTTCCCGCTTTTGGCGGGACAGTCCCTATTTTTAACAATTTGTCCCGCGTCCCGCAGCGTTTTAACAAAGTCCCAATTTTTGGAAAGAATGCACGACAAGCTAGGGAACGGCGGGAGAACGGGAAGGGAATATATGGTTTTCGGCGGCCAAGCGGTCAATGGTGTCTTGCTTTACCAGTGTTAAAATCTGGTCACCTTACCCTTGGGGCATACTTTTTAGTAAAAGAGACAGAATGGGATCAAGTAACCACATGCATATCAGTGTTGATGTAAGAAACATCCAAACATGTAGAGATTTTTATGAATTTATTTGAGCCAAACTGACGACAATTGCCAGGAAGCAAATGTCAACAGATTGAAAAAATGCTCCAGAGAATGGCACTTTCACATCTTGTTTTATACATTACAATCAAAAGAGGAGGCTTAAAGGAGGGTTAAGTGACATTCATTGGTGAGAGGTTAGGGAGGCAGGAGAAAGCACAGCAGGGAAATCTTTGAGATTGGATAAAAAGTAGAATGAAGAGACAAATACTCTTTTATATTGGTGGGTACAGGATAGTTAATAATTAACATTTACAGCACATAGAAATGGTATGCAGGAGAACAAGATATCAAGGAGGGGTTCTGTAGTCTCATGTTCTAGTGGGAGATTGTGTTCCAAGGGATCTGGAAAAGGGGGGATACTCTGACATTCTGAACGTGTGTTATCATAAATGCAAAAAGACAATAGACAGGCTCAGTTAAGGTAAAGATTGACCTTTATAAAAAAAGATATTGGGCCCTAATTGGTTTGGTTCAGTGCATGGAGCATCAGCCTGCAGACTAAAGGGTCCCAGGTTCAATTCCAGTCAAGGGCATGTACCTTGGTTGGGGGCACATCCCCAGCGGGAGGTATGCAGAAGGCAGATGTTTCTCTCTCATCGATGTTTCTAACTCTCTATCCCTCTCCCTTCCTCTCGTAAAAAAATCAATAAAATATATTTTAAAAAAAGATATTGGTCTAAAACATGACTGCCTGCCATGACTTGTTTTTAGTTAGGAAGTTTTAATTTCAGACCATCCTATGTGCTTACTTTCGATCTCTGAGTTTGTAATGCCTGCCATGCAGCCCTACTCTGACTTGTCAGCTTTAGGATGTGGCCCCTTTTTTTGTCCACATCAGGGTGAGGGTCAGAGAAAATATCCATGAAGTTTGATTGAATATCTGAAGGATGAGTAGTAGTTAATTTGAAGGAGAGAGTTAAATGAATTAACAGCCACATGGAAATGAAATGTTCCTGAAGGTCTGGAGGTCTTGAGAGAGAACTGGAAATCTAAAGATGTAGGCGTTATTAATGTGAACAGATAAGTGGTCATTGATGTCAAAAAAGTGGATGAACTTACTCAGGGAAAATGTGTCTGTTGAATGAGATAAAAAGAAGGGGGCCCAGGATTGATTCCTGAGGAATATCAAGAAGGTAACCAACTTAGATGGCCTATTAGGAAGTTCTTCCCTGTGCAATAAAGAGCATACAAAACTACAACTGGGAACACAGGTCTACAAAAACAAAAACAAAAAACACACAAAAAAAAACCAACAAAAAAATAACATTTTAAAAGTCTCTGAAAGGGACTAAAGAGTATGCTTGATTCTGTAGTTTGATTTGGTTTCTGGATTGGGTCATGCTTTAAGGGAAAGTTCGTTTTCCCATGCTACTTATGCGTAATGAAAAAGAGTGATTTTGGCTTTTTACTTCAACCACTTCCTATATATCTTCACTTTCTCTTCCAAGACGTTCTCAACTTCCATAATGGAATTAAAGCAAAAGCATAGACTTTGATTAGACTTGTGCTTGAATCCCAGCACTGCCACTTCATTGATGTGGAATCCTGCAAAATACCCACCTTCCTGAAATTCATTTTCCTTAAATTTTGTGTGGATTAAAAGTACACTGTAAGTGCACAGTATATGGTGGTCTCATAGTTGTAGGTCAGCAACAGATGTCTGTTCTGTTTCTCTTCTTTGCAGCTTCTATTTTTGAGGTAGGTGAGTTTTTTCATCTGTGATCATTAAATCTCTGTGTCCCACCTCCTCATGGCATCATGTAACAACAGCCTTTTTTGCTAGAGAAAAAGAGTTTTGCATTTTATTATTTAAAAAAAATATTTATTCAGATTATTACCGTTGTTCCTCTTTTTCACCCCATAGCTCCCCTCCTCCTAGTTCCCACCCCACCCTCTGCCCTTATCACTCCCCCACATTGTCCTCATCCATAGGTGTATGATTTTTGTCCAGTCTCTTCCCGCACCCCCAATACCCCTTTCCCCCTGAGAATTGTCAATCCCCTCCCTTTCTATGCCCCTGATTCTATTCTATTCACCAGTTTATTCTGTTCATCAGATTTTTTATTCACTTGACTTTTAGATTCACTTGTTGATAGATACCAATTGTTGTTCATAATTTTTATCTTTTTCTTCTTCCTCTTCTTAAAGGATATCTTTCAGCATTTCTGATAATACTAGTTTGGTGTTGATGACTTCCTTTAGCTTTTTCTTGTCTATGAAGCTCTTTATCTGACCTTCAATTCTGAATGATAGCTTTCCTGGGTAAAGTAATTTTGGCTGTAGGTTCTTGCTGTTCATCACTTTGAATTTTTCTTGCTGCTCCCTTCTGGCCTGCAAAGTTTCTGTTGAGAAAGCAGCTGACAGTCGTATGGGTTCCCCCTCTTAGGTAACTAACTGCTTTTCTCTTGTAGCTTTTAAGATTCTCTTCTTGTCTTTTGCTCTTGGCATTTTAATTATGATGTGTCTTGGTGTGACCTTCTTTGGATTCCTTTTGTTTGGGGTTCTCTGTGCTTCCTGGACTTGGAAGTCTATTTCTTTCACCAGGTGGGGGAAGTTTTCTGTCATTATTTCTTCAAATAAGTTTTCAATATTTTGCTCTCTCTCTTCATCTGGCACCCCTATAATTCTGATGTTGGCACACTTGGAGATGTCCCAGAGGCTCCTTACACTATCTTTATATTTTTGGATTCTTTTTTCTTTTGGCTTTTCTGGCTGGGTGGGTTTTGCTTCTTCATATTTCATGTCTTTGACTTGATTCTTGGGATCCTCTAGTCTGCTGTTGGATCTCTGTATATTATTCTTTATTTCAGTCAGTGTGTGCTTAATTTCTAGCTGGTTCTTTTTCATATTCTCGAGAGTCTCACTAAATTTATCAGCAGTCTCTAGAAAATTCTTGAAAAACCTAATAACCGTGGTCTTGAACTCTATATCCAGTCGTTTGCTTTCCTTCATTTCTGTCATTTGTGACCTGTTTCTTTTTCTCCCCATTTTGGCTGCTTTCCTGTGTTGATAGAGTGGCTTTCTGTGCTAGGTGTCCTATAGGGCCGAGTGGCTCAGCCTCCCCAATTATCTGAGGTGGACACTCTTGGTGCACCCCTTTGTGGACTTTGTGCACAGTCTTGTAGCTAAGCCTTGATTGTTGTTGGTATCACTGGGAGGAATTGACCTCCAGGCCACTTGGCTGTGAGAATCAGCTGTGTCTATGGTGGGAGAACTTCTGTGCTGAAGACATCCTTATGGGGCAATAGTTGCTTCAGTGAGGCTTTGGTGCTCACTGAGTCTGCCCCCTGAGTGTGTCTCTTATGAATCTGAGGAGTTGTAATCTGGATGGTCCCACTCTGACCACTGGGTACACTGGCTCTTGGATCTCTAAGGGGATGCTAATTTAGCCTCTACCTGAGGCTACCCAGCCTTTTATATGCAAACTAGGAGCCCGGTGCACAAAATTCGTGCACTGGGGGGTTTTCCCTCAGCCTAGCCTGCTTCTCTCACATATTGGGAGTCTTCAGGGGGTGTCCTACTGACGGCTTAGGCCTGCTCCCTGCTCTCCTTGGGTAGCGGGGCTAAGCTACAGTCTGGCCTTCCCTTGTGGGAGGTGACCAGTCTAATCAGGGGAAACCACCCGCCTCATCACTCCGCTGCTGCAGCCACTACCAGTCACCACAGCCACCAAGGTGTTTTCATCAACACAGACTCCAGCCCCTTTACCATGAAAAAATGACAACTTTCTTTAGGCATTTCAAGATGTGTCTTTCATAGGATATGACATTTCTTTCTTTTTTTAATCCTCACCTGAAGATATGTTTCCATTGATTTTTAGAGAATGTGGAAGAGAAGGGAAAAACAGAGAGAAACATCAAAGTGAGAGGAACACTTTGATTGGTTGCCTCCTGCATATGTTCTGACCTGGGCCCCAGCCAGGGAGAAACCTGAAACCTAGGTACATGCCCTTGGTCAGCATTGAACCCAGACCCTGCAGTTAGCAGGCTGAGGCATTATGCACTGAGCCAAACCGCCTAGGGCAGGATATTTATTAGCCCTCCAGCAGTGGACCTTCAATTTTTTCCTCCAAGAGTGTGGTGGAAAATCCTAGATTGCCTTTTTAGATTCTTATTTCCCAAGTTACTAAGAATATTACCAGTGGCATACAGGGAGCTTAGCCAATGAGCGGTAAGAAAAGGTGTTTCCTCTGTAGTTCACTCCGATCACCAGCTCCATCCTTGCCCCTCCAATCCCAGCTCCACCCCTTCCCAGACCTTTAACCTCTGGCGGAGCCTGCAGGCCTCGGCAGGGGACCCCCAGGTCCCTCTAATCACTGGCTTCACAGAGCCCAGGCCTCTGCGATCACCAACTCTGATCCTGCCCCCTGCCATCGCCGGCTCTGCCCTTGCCCCACTGGCAGTCTCTGGCAAAGGCTGCAGGCCTGAGCATGGGACTCCCAGGTCCCTCCGATTGTGGGCTCCGCCCCTGCCCCACTACAGCCTCTGCCCAAGGCCACAGGCCCCCAGACCCCTGTGAACGCCAACTTTGCCCCTGCCCACTACAGCCTCTGGCCAAGGCTACAGGCCTGGGCAAGGGACCCCAGATCCCTGCTTTGCCGGCTCTACCGGTGCCCAGACCCCTGCGATCGCAGGCTCCCCCCTTGTCCCTCTGATCGCTGACTCTGTGGGGCCCAGGCCCCTGCAATGTCTGGCCTTGCCCCTGCCCAGGCCTGAGGCCACTGACCCAGGCCTTATGCCTGGGTAGGGCACCCTCATACCCCTCTGATCACCGGCTCCGCCCTTGCCCATGCCTGAGGCCTCTGGTGAAGGACTCTGGCCTGGCCAGGCGACCCCCAACCCCCTCTGATTTCCTGTTCCACCCTTCAAGCTCTCCCCTCCCCCGCCACCTGCCTGGCTAACAGGCTTGACCACTTCAGTTGCAGGGCTCAGCTGGACTGGGCGCCACCATCTTGTGGCTATGGGCGCCACCATCTTGTGGCCATGAGGGCGGCCATCTGTGATGGAGTGATGCCTAATTTGCATATTACTCTTTTATTAGATAGGATGTGGCTATGGGCGCCGCCGTCTTGTGGGTATGGGGGCGTCCATATTTGAGACGGAGTGATGCCTAATTTGCATATTATTCTTTTATTAAGTAGAAAGCCTCTTGCATGCAGCTTGGGTGGGGCGGGGTTTTAGGGAATCAATAGGGCGGAGCAAACAGCTATAGCTGATCCTCAGCCCTACCCTAAGAGGACCCAGGACTCAGTGTCTCATGGTAATCTCTGCAAGCACTGCTGAGAGAAAGCCACTCTGGAGTTCCCCCCAATGCCAGACAGTCCTGATTCTCCCCGTATGAATCTGGATCCCCAGAAACTCAACTGGAACTGGAGTTCAGAGCCATCGGGAGCTTGTGACTCCCTCCAGATTGAAAGACAACCGCGTCCTCAGTTGCCAACCCTTTCCATGCGCGCCTCCATACTTCTGCACTTTACTTCCGAACCCCCTCTGAGTCTCAGTATGCTTTTCTCTTTCCTTCTAGTTGTAGAATTTCCAGTCAGCCAGCCTTCCTGTGGTTCTGGGTAGTGTCTTTTTTCTATTTGTTGTAGTTTTGAAGTGGTTGTGGGAGGCAGCATTCAAGTGTTTGCCTATGCCGCCATCTTGGTGTGTTTTTTTCTCTCAAGAGTTTTGCATTTTAGTAGTAAAAGTCCTTTCTGGAGCCTGGCCGGTGTTGTTGCTAAGTCATTGAACATCGACCCATAAACCAGGCGGTCAGGGCACATGCCCGGGGCTTGATCCCTAGTAGGGAGCATGCAGA
The DNA here is from genome assembly GCA_004026665.1 of Murina feae. Lineage (NCBI taxonomy): Eukaryota > Metazoa > Chordata > Mammalia > Chiroptera > Vespertilionidae > Murina > Murina feae. Next base: position 7,616 of record PVJC01038516.1, on the reverse strand, counting down.
ATGCAGCGTTTCGATGATTCTCTTTCATCATTGGTGTTTCTCTCTCTCTCTTCCTTCCTCTCTCTGAAATCAATAAAAACATATTTTGAAAAAGTCCTTTCTAAAGAGGAAGTACAAGGAAGATTTCTGAGTTGTTATATGCCAGGGTTTTTCAACAACAGCAAAATTGGTGTTTGGGGCTAGGTAATTCTTTGAGTAGGGGTGGGGAGCAGTACTGTGTATTGTAGGATGTTTAGCAGGATCCTTGCCTTTACCTATTTGATGCCAACAGAATTCTCCACAAGTAAAGACAACCAAAAATTTCTGCAGACATTACCAAATGTACCCAAGCGGGCAAATCTCCATTTAAGAAATGTTTGCAGAAAAAAATCTTGTTATGAGTGGTATTTACACTGCTGTGTATGTTTATGAAATGCAGTGAGTTGTACATGTATGATATGTACAGTTTTCTGTTGTGAATATTATGTTTCCACAAGGAGTTTTTAAGAAATCCTTTTTTTACTAAGGCAGTGGAGAACCAAGCTCTAACCTCTAACTACACCTAATTATGTGTAGGTTTTTATTCTTCTCTCTCAATCCCTAAAAGATGAGGTAGAATTAAGGGGAGAAGAGTACATAGGTAGGATGGAAGGCTGTGAAATGTAGTTTGAAAATCTGGCTTCCAAATGTCTCTTTTCAACTCCTAGCCAGTAGGGTGTGGAATTCAACCTACGAAAATTTCTATTACAAAATTTCAGAAATAAACTCTGGGCACATGACAGAGTAGAATTATCAGCAAAACAGTTATCTTCCTTCTCACTTGCTCTGTTATACTGTGACAGCAAAGGAAAGGATCATTTGATTTTGATCACTTCAGGTCTTATCACCCCTTTCTTGATGATCATTGAAGTTACTTCTGAAAGTGTTTGCTTTTACTTTTAATGTAAAATCTTTCAGTCTTTCTCTGCTTTCATGTTGGATAACATTGACTGCTTCCTAAAATATAGTTCCCAGAGAATTCCTTGGGTAGGAAGCAGTAACCCACCTCAGTGTCTTAAAAGGAATCTAAGAAAAGATCCTGTTTTGAAGTTTGAAAGATCCTGTAAAGAGAGGAAGGCCTTGGGCCAAGAGCCTTTGAGGTGGTAACCAGCTCATAAACAAGAACTGGCATGTGCCAACAGAGTCTCATTCTGGCTCGGAGAGTTGGCAGAAGAGAGAAATGTGTGAAAGGCTCTGTAAGTAAAAGGATTGTTCTTGGCCTTGGCTGTAGTGTGACTGGAAATGAAGCAAGGAGGGAGCGTGAACCTGGTCTCTGGGGTCTAGGTATTGCCCTAAGAGAAGGGTTTTGTATGTTTTTCCCCTTCCTTTTCTTATTTTTTTTTTCCTTTTCCCCTCTTTAGTACTAACATTCAAGGTACAGGAAATGGTTGGATATTGAGTGTTTTATAACTCTTCTAGGGCAGCCTATTAATAGTCTAGTCTGCCAAGACGAAAGCCAGAGGGATTTAACTAGGTAGAATCAAAGCTAATAACTTTTATGAAAGTGCCCTAAGCAAGGTACCCTCAGTTTATTTGGAAGTGTTTAAATTTTACTAAAATCCCATCACTGCCAACGTGGTTTTTTTTTTTAAAGAGAGTAGGCAGCCATGGTGGATAAACCTCAAAGACCAGTAAGACCTGAAATGGGCAGCAGAGTGAGCCATCTGAGGACAAAAGGAGAGCATTGGTAATGGAAAAAGGTGCAGTGTGACTATGGACCCTCGTCCCCTCATTATTCTTTACTGGCCCTGGCAGCTGCCATAGTTTGCTCAATAGTGTTATGGGCAGGGGATTGTGTCTTAATGCCTGCATGGGAGTACCAGACTTCAGCTGTGTTATCTAGGCTCTGAGCTTCTGGCACTTGCTGAGGCATCTCGTGACTCTAGACAAAAGCCTGTTTTGTCAGAAAGAAGATTGGGGCAAAGTACAACCACTGTTATCTCTGATGCCCTCAGAGCAAACTGTCTACTTGACCTTGTGAATTACACAACTGGTCCACTTGGTTTTATTTTTCTTTGAAATTATGTTATACTAGTAAAGTTTCAGCATTTAGGTGTTGAGACCTACTATTATTAATGCTTTTTAAAAGACGTTTTAAATATTATAAAAATAATGAGTGCTTTATTATAAAGAATTTGGAAAATGCAGAAAGGTAAATGGAAGAACGAAAAATCTTATTAATTCTATATTCATTTTTTTAAAAATTTACTTATTTTAGAGAGAGAGGAAGAGAGAGGGAGAGAGAAACATCAATTTGTTGTTCCACTTATTTATGCATTCCTTGATTGCTTCTTGTATCCTGAGATCGAACCCACAACCTTGGAATATCCTTATGATGCTCTATCCACCTGAGGTCCTCAGCCAGGACTCATTTTATTAACAGAAGAATTTCTTTAATATTGTGAAACTGGCTGAGATTATTGGTTCAGGACTGGCTTGGGCATGATCTATATACCTCATGAGTCTCAACTCTTTCTTTAACATCTTTAATTTTCCCATTGAAAACTGCCCTGGTCTAGCCCTGCTTGGCTAGATTTTATTACCCTGAAGTATGAAACTGTATCTTCTATATTTAAGTTTTTATAATATGTCTCAAGCCAAGTTTTAATATTCATCCGTGATTGTCTTTAGAAGTCGGTGTTTATTTGTTTTTTATATTAGTGGTGATGAATGAACATGTGTGTGTGGGGGGGGGGTGGGGGGTGATGGTTTTATTATTTTTAAAGGCTAAATGTTAACCTGTATACCTCTTTTTGGAAAGAGGTATCTTTGGTATCAGTTAGCATAACAATTTGCTTTCATTGACAGTCTTATAAAGTCTTGGGAGATTTCTTTTTGTGGAAGAAGAAAAGGCCTTTCTTTCATGGAATCCTGAGATAAACTGAGCCACAGAGACTTTTTCTTTTCCATTAGGGTAACATTTTAATTAGGGCAACTGCACAGAAACAAATCTCCTTTCCTTATATAATTTTCTACTGAATTTATATTGACTAGTGTGGAACTTTGGCATATTAGATATTTAGATTTTTGTTTTATAGAGGCTTGTGATAAAGAAAATGGAAATCTTGGCCTAATACAGAAATGTGTTTTGAACTTATTTATTGTTCCTTCTTAATGTTAAAAATTGGCAGGGACTACGAGACTGGTGTCTAAAACTACTCTGACATTGGCAATATCAGGTGTAGCCATTCCCCAAAGAAACCTTCATTAATACTGTATAACCTTATAAATATTTTTGACAGGAAAGAAATGGAAGGAGATGCTGGCTGGATATATTTTAATTTATATTCTTTTAAAGTATGCATTCTATACTGGGACATTATTTTGTATATTATCTTTTTATTTAACACGGACTCTCCATCTAATAGGGGAAGGGGAGGTTCCAGTGAGAATAATTACTCTAGCAGTCTGTAATTAATCTTTGGAACTATCGTCTGCACTATGGTTTGAAAAAATCAAATCAAGATTGACTACTTTGTCCAAGAGACTGACTTAAGAATTTAAGTAGATCTGGGAAAATCTTTCACGTTATTAACTTAAATTTCACATGAATAGAGGTTGAGAAATGATGTCTGATAGCCTAAGTTGTGGGTAGAATTTCTACTTTTTGCTTATCAGATGGCTTTAATGTTCCTGCCTTTTCTTATTTATTGTCAAAAAGTAGAAATTAACTGTTTCCAGAACTTATTAAGGAGTGATAGTTGGAAAATATTTTGGGAAGAGGTTAGCTAAACAGGTAATACATGGGTTGTTGTTTTTTTTTTACCTCATACAAATTTTTTAAAATTAAGATGTTCATATTTCCTTTTTATAAGTGTACTGTTTAGTGATTTTATATTGTATTCACAGAATTGTGCAACCATCACCATTATTTATTTCAGACTATTTTCACTACTCCTAAAAGAAGCCTGTGGATCCATTAGCAGACACACACACACACACACACATGCACACATACACGCACATATGCACGCTCGCATACACGCCATTTGTTATTATCTATTTTTTTGCTATGGGGGCGTTTTTCTCTATTTTTTTTTATGACCTAGTGAGTGTAAAGTGGTATGTCATTGTGGTTTTGATTTGTATTGCTTTAATGACTAATGATTCTGAGCATCTTTCCATCTGTTCATTGGCCATTTGTTTATCTTCTTTGGAGATATGTCTATTTAAATTCTTTGCCCATATTTTAATTGGGTTGTCTTTTTTTTAAAAGATTTTTTATTGACTTTTTTAGAGAAAAAGGGAGGGACGGAGGGAAAGAGAGAGAGAAAGAAACATCCCCTACTGGGGATCAAGCCAGTAACCCTGGCATGTGTCCTGACCAGGAATCAAACCGGCAACCTTTCAGTGTACTAGATGAAGCCCAACTCACTGACACACACAGCCAAGTGTAAGAGTATAAATTCTGGATACTACTCCCTTAACACATATATGATTGCAAATATTTTCTCCCATTTGTATGGATTGTCTTTTCACTTTCTTGATAGTATCTTTTGAAACACAAAAGTTTTAAATTTTGATGAAACCTGATTTATCTATTTTTCCTTTAGTTGCTGTGCTTTTGGTGCATATCTAAAAAACCATTGCCTAAACCAAGGTCATGAAGATTTACATCTATGCTTCCTTCTGAGAGTTGTATGGTTTTGGCCCTTATGTTTAGATCTTTGCTCAATTTTGAGTTATTTTTGTACATGGTGTGAGGTAGGGATCCATTTATTCTTTTACATGTGGATATCCATCTTCCCAGCGCCACTTGTTGAAAGACTGTTCTTTCCCACTGGGATTGCTTGACATCCTTGTAGAAAGTCAGTTGTCTAGAAATGTACGGGTTTTTATCTGGGCTCTCAGTTATGTTCCACTAATGTACATGGCTGTCCTTATGCCTTATTACTGTCTTGATTATTATAGCTCTGTAGTAAGTTTGAAATCAGGAATTGCGAGTCTTCCAACTTGCTTTTCTTTTAGGTTTGATTATTCTGAGTCTCTTGCATTTTCGTATGAAATTTAGGGTCAGCTTGTCAATTTCTCCAAAAAATCTATTAAAATCTTAACAGTTTTAAGTTTTTCAACTCATGTACATGGGTTCTCTTTCCATTTATATAGGTCTTTAATTTCATTCAATGTTGTTTTGTGGTTTTCAGAGTACAGGTCTTACACTTCTCTTATTAAATTTGTTCTTAAGTATTTTATTTTTTTAGATGTTATTTTAAGGAGAATTATTTTCTCAATTTCACATTTGGGTTATTGCTGTGCATAAAAATATAATTGATTTGTATATATTGACCTTTATCATGCATCTTTGCTGAACTCATCTATAAGCTCTAATAGTTTTATGAGCATTCTTTGGGATTTTCAGTGTACAAGATCATGACATCTGCGAATAGAGATACTTTCACTTTCTTTCCAATACAGATTGTAACCTTCAGTACAGTGTTAAATGGAAAATGGCAAAAGCAGACAGACATTCTTGGCTTGTTCCTGATTTTAGAAGAAAACCTTCAGTCTTTTACTATTAAGTATGAAGTTAACATTGTTTTTTCCAGAGATGCCCTTTATTAATGTAGAGTTTTGAAGAGAATATTTTTACTCCCATTTGAGATTTAGGAGTCTTTTAATTATTTTTCATAACAAGATCATGTGTGTGTGTATGTGTATGTGTGTGTGTGAGAGAGAGAGAGAGAGATATATAGCGAGAGAGAGATAGAGGAAGGGGGTTGGAGAAACTTGTGGAATGTAAAGCATACAAGATATAGAGAACCTGGATATTAGTGTTCATTCTATCACTTTAACTGTCTAACTTCGGACATTTTGTGCCTCCTTTATTCATGTGTTCTGTTTGTCAGATATTTATTGAACATTCAGTTTGCTAGGTTACATATTCGAAGATACAGTGGTAAAAGCACTGAGGTCTTTGTCCTCAGATATCACTTTGCACTCTGTATCAACAACCTCATTTAAAAAAAAAATCTGTGAAGATTGAGGTGTTGGGCTTATTTTGATTTGTGAGCATGTATTAAGGCCTTGCTTATTTTCAGAGTTCAGTATGGTCTCAGTGTTAAGACTGGTCTTATTTTGTAGATATCATGGTGCTACCTATGTGTCAGACTCTTATACACTTACCTCTTTATTTTTTCAAAATACTGTTAATCATAGCAGTGACTCCCAAATCTTTGTCCTCTACTCTGACCTCTTTCCTAAGTTTGCCTATGGTTTCATGTTGCCTAATAGATTTCCTCGCTCAGTTGTTCTAGATCTACTTCAGATTTACAAGGTCTATAACAAAATTATTATTTATCTATAAAGCCCACCTCTCTCCATGCATTCCCATTTTTTATTAGTGGGAATATTTCTTCCATTTGCCCAAACTAAAAACTTCTGAATCATTCTTGACACCTTTTTCTCACTGCTCATATCTAGTGTATCACAAAGGCCCTTTGAGAGACTATCTTACACATATTTCTTGTTACCTAACCCCATCTCTTGTGCTTATTGCCACTTCCTTTGTTTGGACCCTCATCGCTTTTTACTTGGACCAAATTCTTCTCTCACCCCCTTTCTTTCCCACGTAGTAAATTGTCATTCAGGATCCAGCTTAAATGTGACTTCCTCTTTATAGCGTACTAGAGGCCCAGTGCACAAAAATCGTGCACTGGTGGGGGGGGGGGCATCCCTCAGCCCGGCCTGCATCCTCTCGCAGTCCAGGAGCCCTTGGGGGGTGTCTGCCTGCCGGCGTAGGCCCTCTCCCCCTGGCGATCAGGCCTAAGCCGACAGTCAGACAGCCCTCTCGCAGTCCCGGGCCCCTCTTGCTCCTTACTGCCCACCTACAGCAGAGGCGGGAGAGGTTCCCACTACTGCCGCTGCCCTCACCAGCCTGAGCCTAGCTTCTGACTGAGCGGCGCTTCCTCTGTGGGAGCGCACTGACCACCAGGGGTCAGCTTCTGTGTTAAGTGTCTGCCCCCTGGTGGTCAATGCACGTCATAATGACCTGTGTTCTGCCGCTCCATCAATTTGCATTTTACCCTTTTATTATATAGGAGGATTCTTCTTAGCCCAATTCTTCAAACTTCCAGGTGAAATTAAACATCATTCTACAGACATGTGCCTCTAAATGATAGGGATATGTTTAGAGAAACACACTATAGGCAATTTCGCCATTGTGCGAACATTACAGACTGTACTTACCCAAACCTAGATGGTGTAGCCTATTGCTCCTAGGCTACAAGCCTGTACAGCATGTTACTGTACAAAACAAGCACAAGAGAAAATGATACGATCAAGGGACATGTTAAACACAAGTTGTATGAGGCTGCTGCTATCATAACATGGCATACTTTGAAGCAAACTTTTTTTTTATATAAGTAGAAAGATTCTATTGTAAGATAATGACAAAAAGTATAGTATGGTATGGTATGGTATGGTATGGTATGGTATGGTATGGTATGGTATGGTCCAAAACTAGTAACAGTTGTTTATTATCATTACCAACTCTTATACTATACACACTTGTATGTGCATAGTAGATTTGTTTACATCAGCATCACCACAAACACGTGAGTAATGCGTTCCACTACCATCTTATGGTGGGTTTAGCATCA
>PVJC01038515.1:0-16630 GCA_004026665.1 Murina feae | reverse complement strand
GACATGCCAGCAGATGAACACCCCCTGAGGGGTCCCAGACCGCGAGAGGGCACAGGCCGGACTGAGGGACCACCCGCCCCTCCCCCCCCCCCGAATGCACAAATTTTTGTGCACCGGGCCCTGGTAATATATAAAAAGGGAGGAAACAGTCAGAAGAAATAAGGAAAAGTAAAGAATTTTGGAAGCCCAAGGTGGAATGTTGAGGTATTTGACATCAGGATATCTAGTGTTCTTGAGAAATTCAAGTATGATGAGTGAAACTAGAAACATTAAATGAACATTCAAAAGAAATTTAAGAACAGGCAAAACTACATGATAGTGACAAAAGTCATAGGTGTGGTTATGGGGCATTAACTGGGGACCTGGGGAACAGTAGAAGGAATTGTTCTCAGGCCATGTAGTGATTACACTACTGCATTTTTGTGCATATCCTAACTAATAAAAGCGTAATATTAAAATTAACCATTTCTTTGAGATTCCTAAGCCACGCCCACCAGCCAATCAGAGTGACTGTATGCAAATTAGCCTAGACAAAATGGCGGAGGCCACAGCCCCCTTGTGCGGCTTCTCTGGGGCTGCAGCCTCGCCATCTTGGGAGCATCCGTCCTGGGAAGGCATCGGGTGCCCTGGGCCGGCTGATGCCTTCCCAGGCGAAAGCCCAGGGCCAGAGGAGCCAGCAGCCCCGAGCCTCCGTCCTGGGAGGCCATGGGGTGGCCATGGCCACCGGATCGCTTCCCAGGTGGATGGCCTCGAGGGTCAATGGAAGCTGTGGCCAGCCTGAAAACTGCCCTCAGCCCCTCACCCAGGCTTATCACACCCCCATGGGGTGAGGGTCTCCCCTGGGGAGCTTGGCCAGCCTGCAAACAGACATCAGCCCCTCACTCAGGCTGGCCAGACACACCAGCAGGTGGACATCCCCAGAGGGGTCCCAGACTGCGAGAGGGCACAGACCAGGATGAGGGGACCCCTCCCCCCCAGTGCACAAATTTCTGTGCATTGGGCCCCTAATATATATATCCCCAAATAAAAACAATAAAAATAGTTTCTGTAAGACAAAGATAAAGAAAATGTGAAGTTACTATTTCAGGTCACCTGAGTACTAAGTCAGATGCAAGATTCAATTCCAGGTCTGTTTGACTTCTATGCACTTGTTATTAACCTTTTTACTGTTCTGCTATTAGACCTGATTGCTTCCCAATGCTAACCACTGGTGTGCCAAAATATTACACATTCAGTGTTATCTTAAAGACACCTCCCTATTCTCCTAACCAATACATAGAGTTATTTTCACTTACAATTCTTATTTAATGATTATATACCTTTGGTGAGAAATATTGTTCTGAGCTATCTATTAAGGTATTCTGCAGATACCCCATAGGTAATTGCTGAAATCCAAAGGTATTCATTAAGCTGAGAACTGTATTTTAATCTAGTGTTAGTATGATATATGAAAATATACCATTTCACCTTAATATTATTTGAAATAAAAAATGTAAAAATTTCAATACCATGGAAAAGAAGAAAATACTCATATACAAGGATGTCTTTTCTTATAAGGTCAAATAAGTCTCTATTTTTATAAAATTTCTTTAGTCATTTATTTACAATAGATAGTCCTTCACATCTTCTTCTGTTTAGCTTAATATCTTACCTATTTTGAAAGGTCATGTATATTTTAATATGATAAATCTTATTTTAGCTTAACAGAATATTATAAGTGAGGGAGAGCAGATATTTGCAACCATTTAATAAATGAATTAATTGTGGGCTGCCCAATAATAAAAGACTAGCTGATGTGAGTAGTTTTTATTTGTGGAAGACTGATTTCTCATTATAACCAAACATATTTGCATTATAATGGAAACACTAAATATCATTATTCTATTATATTCATTCTAGTCATTATTCTTGTGACCACCAAGAAAATGATACTTGGCTTCTACACAAGATGTAGAGTTTTCAACCTGGAAACTTAAAAGCTATATATTGGAAAAAAGCCACCAAATAAATGTATTTCCCAGAAGGCCCATCCCAGTCCCTGGCTTGCACCTGCCTTGTACTTCTCTGATCAGTACTTCATTTTAATAAGGGCATCGTTTTTACCATCAATCACAGCTTAAAATTCTCGTGTCAATTTAGGGTGAGTTCATGTTTTATATGAATTTAAATACACACATTTCAAGTGGTGGGATAAAAAATTATTAATGGATTTTCAGTCTATTTGCAATACATAACATGATTTAGTTTTCTCAAAATGGTGCCAAGATTTGCATAATTTTATAGCTTATGGATTAACTGCACTACAAATTGGGCACACTCTATTGGTGCTGAATGACATCTTTTTAGCAGATAAAAGGTTATATTGACCATACCATTTCAGAACTAGTCTTGACTTATGAATTTAGAAAAATTTGTAGTCTTGAGGAATGCAGACTTTATATTAAATGAGAACATCTTATATACCAACCTCATATTAACTTTATAAAGATATTCTGTGGACCCTAAAAATGTCATTTAATATCAATTTCAAGTTCTAAGCTCTGTTGTTTCCTTAAGCAAAATTATGTAATCTATTTTTAAAAGTAAATTGACTGGGTTTTATTTCATTAGCAACAGAAAATAATGTTATGAATATAAAGGATGTCTATTTTATTATGCACTACCCTTAAATATTATTTTAACAGGTTTTTTTTAACCATAGGTCAATTAATGATTTAAAACATCTATTCAATTTATATGTCATATACCTTATATCCATGATGTGACAATACCATGACAAATTTTTGCTTGGCATTAAATAAACTGAATGCGTTTCCCTCTCTTTAACACACTGTAAAATCTAATCTAATAAAAGAGCAATATGCAAATTAACCATCACTCTGAGACACCAAGAGCCATGCCCACCAGCCAAGCCACACCCATTAGCCAATCAGAGAGGCTGTATACAAATTAACCCAGCCAAGATGATGGCTGGCAGCCACCGAGCTAGAGCAAACAGGAGGCTTCCATTACACCAGTGATAGAGTTAAAACTGCCTGCCTAGGCCAGCCGGGCCTCTGCTCAAGGCAACAATGTTTCAATTATAGAAGCCACAGGCTGAAGCAAACAGGAGGCTTTGTTGCCTGACTAGGCCTCCGCTCAAGGTAGCCAAGTTTCAATTATAGAAGACAAATAAACCCCGGAAACCTGATTCAAGCCAGCCTTGCTGGGATGTTGGGTCAATGGAAGCTGTGGGCAGCCTGAAAATGACCCACAGTGCCTCACCCAGGCTGGCCACATCCCCATGGGGTGAGGGTCCCCACTGAGGGGCTTGGCCAGCCTGCAGACAGCCATCAGCCCCTCACTCAGGCTGACCAGGCATGCCAGCTGGTAAACATCCTCCAAGAGGTCCCAGATTGGGAGAGGGCACAGGCCGGGCTGAGGGAACCCCCCTGAGTGCACAAATTTTTGTGCACCAGGTCCCTAGTACCAATATATTCAGATATAAAGCACCTCTTAAATATTTGCGGAATGAAAAAATATGACCAAACTACTTTTATAAAAACTTGGGAGCTTGGATATGGAGATTTTATTCCATTCCCTTTAATTTTTCACAATATACATGATACAAAAATTAAATGCACAATTTAGACTCAGAGTTATTTTTAGAAACTATAATTTTTGATTCAAAAGAAATCTGTAATCTTGCAAAATGGGACTCAGTTTAACAGTGTGTTTACAAAGAAATTGTGGCTGCTTTTCTTGACTTTTTTCTTAAATAAGACACTTGTGATAAGGAGAGAAAAAAGCAAAGAAATCTATAAGGTTTGTAAATACAGACAATTTCCTACAGTTGAAACCATATTATCCAAAAATTAGAGCAAAACATGTTCTTATTCTAGCTCTCCTGCTAACTAACTTACTATTGACTCATCCATGACAGTCACTAGCAATGTACCTTTGGATAAGTCACATGGTTGCCTACTTTCTTCACCTGGACCACTTTACCAGATTAGACTATGGATTTCTCTTTCCAGATTAAACTTGAAGAAGAAGTAGTGTCATATCTAAGTTGTTTTTCCCTCCAGACAAAAGTGAAGACTTAATGGTATTTCATAAGGCAGATTTATTCATTTTTTTCTGAACAATGTTCCTAAAGCAACACTGGAGATTATAGGTACACACACACACACACTGAGTGGCCAGATTATTATGACCACTTGACATTTGTAGCCAAATTAGCTATAATTTTACACTGGAGTTGCTAGAGGGCCAGACCATTATAAATAGTAAGGTGACCAGACGTCCTGCTATTGGCAGAACAGTCCCAATTTTTAACAATTTGTCCCATATCCCTTGGAGTTTTAAAAAAGTCCCAATTTTTAGAAAGAGACATATGTACTACTCTTTGTAATATTTTAAGTAATAATAATAATAATAATAATAGTAAAAGAACTCCCCTCCCAGTCAATGGTGTCCCGCTTTACCAATGTTAAAATCTGGTCACCTTAAATAGGGAAGCAAGTTGTTTACTAAGACAGTAGAAGTGATTTTTTTTTTCTGAAGATATGGGTAAACAAAGTGATTTAACAGCCTTTGAATTTGGAATAAATTTGAATATGAGTGGCCAGATTATTATGACCACCCCATCAGTACTAAATTGGGCCACCTTTTGCCTTCAATACTGCAGCAATTCTTGGCATTGACTCCACGACATGTTGAAAGGTGATGTGAGGAATCTGACTCCATGCCTGATGAATAGCACTGTCCAGTTCTGTGAGATTTGATGGTTGTGGAACCAGCTGCCTGATGGCTCTTTTAACTTTGTCCCACAAATGCTCAGTTGGATTGAGATCTGGTAATTGTGGAGACCACCTAAGCAAGGTCAAGTCTCCCCCATGTTCTTGAAACTACCCCTGCACAATATGAGCACCTTGACATGGTGCATTGCCTTGTTGGAAGAAGCCATCTCCACTGGGATATGCCATCAAAATGATAGGATGAATGATCAGCAATGATACTTAGGCATGTTATGCTATTCAGATATCGTTGCACACAAACTAAAGGGCCCAAATCATGCCAGGAAAACATGCCCCAAACCATAACACTCCCCTAACCAGCCTGAAGGGTTGTACGCATGCATGTGGGGTCCATGATTTCATGCTGTTTCCACCAAATTTTCACTCTACCATTTGCATGATGCAACTGGAAACGTGATTCATCGGACCACATGACTTTTTACCAGTGCTCAACTGTCCAATCCTTGTGTTCCTGTGCAAATTGGAGATGTTTTATCTTGGTAACTGCAGACAGCAAAGGTGTTCAAACAGGCCTTTGGCTTCCATATTCTGTACAATGCAGTGTATGGATAATTTGCCTACAAATGTCAGGAGGTCATAATAATCTGGCCACTTATAAAAATATATATACCACATTCAAAGGCTGTTAAATCACATTGTTTACCCTTGTCTTCTGAAAAAAAATCACTTCTACTGTCATGATAGACAACCTGCTTCCCTATTTATAATGGTCTGGCCCTCTAGCAACTTCAGCGCAAAATTATAGCTAATTTGCCTACAAATGTCAGGTGGTGATAATAATCTGGCCACTCAGTACATGTATATCCTCTGGAATGAGTGCTTTTCCTGGAGGCAACCGTTACACTTTGGAATGTAACAAAAATTTGATTCTGTTACATTGGTTATTAAAAAGGCATGTACTCCAGGGACCTTCTTGGAAGCAGTTTTTTGTGTTTGTTTGCAGCGCATGCCTGGTTTTGAAGACACCAATGACATCTAGGACAGTAATTTCTTGCACGTTGGTCTCTGCTCTTCTGATGTTTTAGCACTATTACCTTACTCCAGCTGTGCCAATGTCAACACAGTAAAAGAGACAAAGGTCTTACTATGATGAAAATAGATTTGATTTCCCAGATACCCTACAAGAGTCTCAGGGACTTCCACAGATTCATTCATGAAAACTGCTGCCCTAGATTTTTTAGCTGGACCCGATTTAATTGTTCTGTATATGTAGAATTTTTCTCATTGTCTCTTAAATTTTTCACATTGTAGTTTCTATAGGGTTCCAAAGATTATATATATATACTAGAGGTCCAGTGCACAAGAATTTGTGCACTCAGGAGGAGGGGTCCCTCAGCCTGGCCTGATCCCTCTCACAGTATGAGACCCCTCAGGGATGTCCATCTGCTAGTTTAGGCCTGCTCCCTGGGGGAACTGGACTAAGCTGGCAGCCAGACATCCCTCTGGCAGCCTGGGAGCCCTCGGGGAATGTCCTCTTGCCAGCGGGGAGCAGGCCTAAGCTGCAGTCAGACATCCTTAGCACTGCTGAGAAGGCAGGAGAAGCACCTGCCACCACCACTGTGCTGGCAGCTGTCAGCCTTGCTTATGGTTGAGCAGAGATCCCCCTGTGGGAGTGCACTTACCACCAGGGGCAGCTCCTGTATTGAGCGTCTGCCCCCTGGTGGTCAGTGTGTGTCATAGTGATCATGCATTCCCAGCGGTTCTGCTGTTAGGGTCAATTTGCATATTACCCTTTTATATATAGGAGATTATATATATACATATATATATTCTCTCTAGAATCTTCACTAGTATGTCCTATAGTTACATATACATTATGGAAGTCTTCTCTACACATGTTCTGGACTCCTGCTGTGTGTGCTTTTGGGATCTTCTCTCCTTGGGTATAGGACACTTGTGAGCCTGAGATCAGGCAGAGCTTCTTGAGAAACCTAACCTCAAGCTCATGTCTTCATTCATTTTCTTGATGACATATTGTAGTCTTGCAGACTTACTTCCTCTAAAAGCTATTCCTTGCTCTTTCAAGAAGGTTTGGTGGCCTCTTAGATTGTCATCTTAAGTAACTAAATAGTGGGAAGGATAATATATTTGAGCATAAGAACACACTACCTTCTAAGTGGGATGAAATTGGCTTGCTGACAAAGTGTCATTAGAAGAATTCTTCCCATCCTCCATGCAGTTTATAAGTTTTATCAGTTTTTCATGTTTACAGTCGGTCCTTAGTTCACAGTTACCTGTTCTGGGAAGCACTGATTTTAAAAGACATCATGCTTAAAAGTAAAAAACTTCAATTGCATTGCAGAATACATACTGCTGCCAACTGTGATCATCAGCTTCCATGCTCTGCTTTGGTGACAGTTAATATCATGTAAGGTGAAAAGCAACTATACCTTATCTATTACTTGCATTTGGATGAATTTAAATGGAACCCTAATGATGTTTTATCTCTCAAACTTAAGGTTGTTTTTCTTAACCTGCTATTCCTGCTGGCTGTACTGGTGAAGGAACTCCTGGACACTGGATATAGAATCTTGTCATGATTTTTTTTTCCTGCTTTCTACAATTTACTGTGGAAAGCTTTCACATTTTTAAGCCAATGACTACTCAAAATGTAGTAAGGGTAACTTTATACTGATTTGAAACTTCCAAATAATAGATAGATGATAGATAGATAGATAGATAGATAGATAGATAGATAGATAGATAGATAATGGGTAGTAATTGCATCATAACAATTTAATGTATTCTACATTAACTTTGATATAATTTATAGTTAACCCATCTTATTTTAACCTCTCTTTAATTTTTATTCTTTCAGAATTACATGAAAAATATAATTCAAAGAGCATTTCCTCAATAGATGTTATTGATTAATATGTTATTTTTGCAGCATAAAAATAAAACTGATTAATTAACATTTAATGGGTAAAAGTGAATCCTATAAATTATTTTTAGAGCTATTCTTCTGTTATTCCACTTTGTAAACTTACTATTGGTAATGATTTTAAAAATTAACTATGATTATAAGCATGTAAGGATTTAAAAATAAATATAAGTGTACTCACTTTGAATTTTGAACATATGCTTTCATGCCATTACAGTTCTCAAAATACCACTGATATTAAGGGGAAAATAAGCTGTTATTGTCTTAAAATATATTCCTTTGTTGAGTTCATACTCCTAACCCTTTAGAGTGTTGACAGCCTGTTATTTTTTATATGTGCCATCTTTACCCAGAAAACTGAAAGAATAACTAATTATATCCTTCTTCAAATAAGTGCAGCAGAATAGCTTTTGTTCAACACAGTGTTAAGTCTCTTCAAGGAACTGTTGAATGACTTCATAATTTACTATGAAACGTGTATGAGTTTGTGTTAGTGTACAGCCATTTTAGTGGCAAAGGTATATGAGTGTATGTGATGTCCTATTATGAATGTAATTGTACTTGGAATAATTTTTAGAGGGCGTATCTCTAGCTTAGCTTTTGCATTTTTGGTTTGATAGACATGATAATTACTGATCTTAAAGTTTCTTGAGATGTGGCTGGGGAAGGGCAGGGGAGTGAAGAATTAAATTAAAGGTCATAAAAATAAACCTATTAACAAAAGCATAATAATTTCTAGAATAATTCTTTTATCTCTTCTCTATAAGTTTCTATCTATATATATAAAAGGTTAAGCGACCGGATGACTGAATGACTGGTTGACCGGTTGCTATGATGTGTACTGACCACCAGAGGACAGATGCTCAACACACAGGATCAAGCTCCCTCCTGTCTGGATTGGGCCTGTGGGGATCAGGCCAAAACCAGCTTCTTGACACCCCCGGATTGTGAGAGGATGCAGGCCAGGCCGGGGGACCCTTAGTTTTCTAATAATTGTATAAGCAAATCTATATACACTGAGGTTTTGTAGAATTTTACTGCAAAATGCATTTAGTTGCATTCAATAGCAAAAGAAGTCTTGACTTCCAAAAATTCCTTAAAGTGAAATACTCAATCGCTTTCATAGGAGGGGCAAGCTAATATACATATTCACTATTACCAACACCTATTTATAGAAAACCATGTAATAAGATGGTGATGATTGAGGGGAAGGAAGTAACAGAATCAAGGGGTATAAAACCATACCACCCAAATATTAGAAGCAATTTATCTTCATATGTAATTCTACTCTGGTACTTCCTTAAACCATTTTCCCCTCTCCTTGTCTTCTTACCCTTCTTAGCCCCAAATGACTGAGTTGTATTTGTACAGATTGCAGGAAACATTCAAACTTTGTGCACATAAGCATGTTTCTCCTGCATCTTTGTAATAAGTTAGATCTAAACTCAGTGCCATCATCTGCAAAATCTTTCAGATGACACTATACCAACCAGATCAATTTAACTACTGGGAAACATTAGTTCTTAGACTTTGGCATAGCCAAGAATATAGGAATTCTGAAGACAATTGATGAGGCAAAGAACTTTTCTGCTGTTATACAAGGTGTAAAATATTTACTTCATTATAGTATTACTGTGCTAACAAAAATGATTGATGGTATAGTTAGTATTTTTTCTATTAACCCTAAAATTTTATTTCTCTTGGCATGATTAACTATAGCTGTTTCCTAATGGCCAAGGTGTGCATCAATGTTTTAATAGCAATGTTGTTTAACCGATTTTATGATTTTTCAATTCACTAGCATATACTGTTTTATTTTATTTTACTTATTTTTTTAGGGCATCAGGAAGTTTTGATTTCTGAAGATTTCCACAGTGTAACTTTTGATCAAACTATTGCCAAGAGGCAGCCTAACATCACACAGGCGCTCTCAAATCTGAAGAGACAACAGAATCCTTTGGAGGGCTCTCTGGGCCCTACCACCAGAGTTTTAAATTCAACAATCTAGGGAGGACCCAATAATGTATTTATTAGCTCCCAGGTGCTGCTGATGCTACAGGTCCAAGGACCACACTTTATAACCACTGACATCATGGAAGAAGATAAATGTTGGTATCAAGTTTGAATAACTTGCCCAGGCTTTGATAACTTGAAGCCATGATTGAAATGCAAACTCAAATGCTAGTATTTTCAGTCTCTTGAACATATTACTGCACCTACACTAATAATAGTTTATGTCTGTTTAATCATGAGTCACAGTTGTTATGTTTAGTCAGGAGTGCCCTTCCTGCTATGAGATAAAGGACTATTTGGGTACTGATGCTATTCTCACTGGTAAGAAGCATTTCAGGGGTTACATTGATCCAGAAACAACACATGCTATTTCACCCTTTTCTACATCAAACTCCTTGATAGTAGGAGCAGGGCTTTTATATTTTCAATGTATCTGCATCATAGCCCCCCCCTTTTTTTGTCTATCTATAGTATATTAGATCAAAAAATATTTGTTGGGTTATTACAATGTTTAATACGAAGGCACTTTTGACATCAGATATGAATGACTATTCTTTTTTTTTTGAAATATATTTTTATTGCTTTCAGAGAGGAAGGGAGAGTGAGTGAGAGATAGAAACATCAATGATGAGAGGGAACCATTGATCAGCTGCCTCCTGCATACCCCCTATCCAAAACCTGAGCATGTGACCTGATCGGGACTCAAATGATGACCTCCTGGTTCATACATCAATGCTCAACCACTGAGCAACACCAGCTGGGCAGAACAATAATATTCTTAATATATATGTATATTAACAGCCATCAGCCCCTCACCCAGGCTGGCCAGGCACCCCAGTGGGAACCCCCCCCTGATCCGGGACACCTTTCAAGGCAAACCAGCCAGCCCCCACCCATGCACCAGCCTTCTATCCTCCTATATAATAAAAGAGTAATATGCAAATTAACCCTAACAGACAAATCACTGGCAATGACTGGTCACTATGACACACACTGACCACCAGGGGAGAGATACTCAAATGCAGAAGTTATCCCTGGTGGTCAGTGGACTCCTGCATGGGGAGCTCTGCTCAGCCACAAGCCAGGCTGATGGCTGCCAGTACAGTGCTGGTGAGCCTCTTCTACCTCCTCAGCAGCACTAAGGATGTCCAACTGCAGCTTAGCCCTGCTCCCTGCTGGCAAGTGGAGATCACCTGAGTGTTCCTGGACTGCCAGAGGGATGTCTGACTGCCAGTTTAGCCTTGATCGCCCAGGGAGAGGGCCTAAGCCAGCAGGTGGACATCCCTCAAGAGGTCCCAGACTGTTAGAGGGCACAGGCTGAGCTGAGGGACCCCCCAAGTGCACAAATTTTTGTGCACTGTGCATCAGGTAGAAGATAAATACACCCCAGATACCTGCTTCCAGGCAACCTCCCTGGAAGCTTGGGTGGCTGGGGGATGTGGCCAGCCTGCAAACAATCATCAACCCCTCACCCAAGATGGCCCCACCCTCATGAGGGATGTGGCCAGCCTGAAAATGGCCCTCAGCCCTTCACCCATTCTGGCCAGGCACCCCAACCAAGACCCCCACCCTGAATGGGCTGTGGCCAGACTGCAAACAGCCATCAACCAGTGATCCAGGCTGGCTAGAAACCCTAGGCAGGTAACGAAGCCACCTGTCTGATTCAGCTCTGTGGCTTCTATAATTGAAAGAATGTTGCCTTAGTTAGAGGCTCAGCTGGCCTAGGCAAGCAGTTTCCTCCATCGCTGGTTCAAAGGAACCTGTTGTTTGCTTCAGCTCTGAGGCTTCTATAATTGCAACAATGTTGCAAATATGTTGTTGCCTGAACCTGGAGAAGCGAGCCAGCTGGTAGAAAGTTTGCTCCTGGTGCAATGGAAGCGTCTATTTACTCCAGCTCCATGGCTGCCGGCCTCCATCTTGGCTGGGTTAATTTGCATACAGTCGCTCTGATTGGCTGGTGGGCATTGCTTAGGCATCCCAAAGAAATGGTCAATTTCAATATTACTCTTTTATTAGATTAGATATCCACATATGTATGTGTGTGTGTGTGTGTGTGTGTGTGTGTATATATATATATATATATATATATATATATATATATATATATACACACACACGTGTGTGTATGCCTGTAAATTATATGATGGTTTTAGCCTACTTGTGGTAACACATAGCTGATTTATGCATAGCTGCTATCAATTCATAAAGCTTAGCACACCTTTCTGCTGTCATTATGACTAGGGGAGTAATGTGTTGTCATGCCTAGTGGGACAGCTATTTTTCTGAGTCTATGATTTGTGATAACAATGGCATCGTCATGACTTCTAAACCTTTATGGCAATCTCATCCCTGTGACTTAAGGGATTACTCACTCTCCATTGAAGTTGACATACTCAAAGGCCAAGAAACTTTGCAGAGAGGATTTGCTGTTGTGATTGCAAATACTCAAACATTTGAAATGTGATTAAAATTTACTTGCCATACTCTACTGACCAGTGTGTGTGTGTGTGATTCTGTAATGTGTGAAATATCTCCACCTAAAAGTCTGCATATAGCAGATTAAAGATTAAATATGATAATGTACAAGAAAGTATAGCAAATGCTACATTGGTTTCAATTTAATCTGAATCATCTTTCTTCTTCAATGATAAATTATCCTCATCTTTTCAGCTTCCCTCCCCACAACCTTCAGGAATGAATATTGTTTTGTGTTTCTGATACCTGCTCTTTATGCTTTAAATAAAGTCTTAAATACATATTCCTACTGGTGTTTATTCTACAAGCTGAGACAACTGATTTTAATTATTGAACCTTAAGAATGGTAGTGTATTAATTTAAAAGTAAATTTTATTAAATTTGCATTATGATTCAAGTTGTACTTTACTTTTTCTCCCAGTAGAAAAATGAATTATTAGTGTACTAAATCCCACAGATTCGACACCAGAACCTTAGGGCAGTGGTAAGCCGCTTGTAGTTCTGTGGCTGAAGTGGGTTTCAAGTGTCTAAAGATTATCTCCACTCATTTGAATGTTTTCTGCTTAGAAAGTTAACAGCTGAGTGCATTTTGAGTAAAACACTCAGGGAAATAGCTGATAAAAATATCAATTTCATATATCTGCTTGAAGGAGATACATATCTGCTCTTTCTCAAATCACTGTTAAGCTGTCATCCATATGCTTATCACAGAAACAATTATCTCACAGTATTTTTATCTCCAGACGTTTTCCTGACCAGACTGAAAGAATCTATGGAAGCAGCCATTCTCTGCAGTTGTTTTAAGGAGGCCTGTGTCGGTTCTCAGATGAGGAATCCACTTACACGTGATATTAATATCCATAAATAGTCGCTGAATGTACTTGCTATATAGAGACGATTCCCTACGTATGGGGAGATATTGTGGTAAAGCCAAATAAACAAAAGGGAAAAAAAGTGACACTAACCTTTCCTTTGAATGTTGGCTACCTCTCTTTTGTGTATGAAATTGTCAACTGATGAAATTCTAGTGAAGTAATATTTTTAACATCTTCTAATCACTCAGAGTTTCCTTAAGAAACTTAGTAGCTGTGTTGTGGGAAAGAGGACATTTGGTTGGAGATCAGGGAAGAATGTGTGAAGTGAGTGGGGTGCTGAAATCGTCTGGCCTGCATAGGGTGCCAAAACGCAATTGTAAGATAAGGTAGCAAATGCGATATAAATAAGAAAAAAGGAGGGGATTATGATGTAAAGTAAAAAAATGTAATGTGGGTTGTCTTATATGAACTACACATTTGTAAGTTGAGCTTTCCAGGCTTAGTGAATGATGTCAACCTTTTTTTTTTCTCTCTTTTTGCACATCATCTAGTTACAAAATTTTAAAGACTTTTTATGGAAATCAAGTGAATAAAGACTGGCATGCATGCATATGAGCATAATAAATGGACACAAGAAACGGGGGGGGGTTAGGGGAAGAGAGGGGAAGGGCAAGGGAAAAAATGGATACCTACCTATCACTTGTTGTAATACTTTAAGCAAAAAAACAACAACAAAAAACACAAAACAACAACAACAACAACAAAAAGTCCTATAGAGGCCTAGGTAATTTTTATAACCTGCTGGTATCTTTGTGTTTCATTATGGCTTCTAGCAGTATTCAATTATTTTCTTTTTTATTAATAAACAATAAAATAATTTAGAAGTATAATTACCAAAAATATAATGTACTTGGGCTTTTATAAATAAGTTTTACAGAAGATCCTGGATATTTATGAAATGTGTATGTATTTTGTAAACTACTAAATTTGTGAAAAACATTATTGCATGTGCTTTATTTCATAAAATGTTAACAAATGCAATTAAAGAATTAAAGTGATCCCTTTAGGTACTTGACGATTTTATAAGTACAAGGTAAGATATTATTTATTCATCAAAATGTTTATTAAGTTTTCCCCAGAAGCAATACTTTCACAAAATTTACTTTCCCTTAACTTCCATCACCAAAACTCGCAATTTAGAATATTTAACACAGAAAATATACACTTTATTGATATATGTCATTATTAAAAAAATCAATTTAAAGTCCATGTGGTCACCTTATTTATTCATCAGGTGACTGACTTTCACACATTATGTCACAGTATCAGAAATTCACATTTCTGTATGAATAAAATGACACATCATTGTACACAATGAACCATTAAGATGAGTTCTGAGCAAGCGAAGCAGCGAATGCTACATTAGTACCTGTGGATGCTCTATGCTACCTATGCCTAGAACAGTTACACGTAGTCTTGACTTTTGGAAATTTTCCGCTTTCTCCTGCCTCTCCCAACTACAATTCTCAAATGTGTATGTCAGTCTTTTATCCAATACTGCCCAAGGAAAGATGTGTTTGTTAGCTTGAGATTCTCCGTTTGTGAAGACTGAACTTTATCTTACTGCAAGATACAAATGGTATGAAGGAGTCAACCTTGAATTCCTTCATAGTCGTCAACGAGTAAATGAAACAATTTCTTTGTCAGTTACTCCTTTTGCTCACTTGAACAATATTTATTTCTAGATTCAAGACTTTGCTGATTATGTTTCAAACCTCAAAACAATTATCTCCAAAACTTTGTTGAGGTCTGGTGTCTTGAGGAAGCATGACCATATAAAAAGGAGTTAATGATTCAGACTAACCCACACTGCTATGATTTGCATGATGCAAGCTTCATTGAGTTCCACTGTCCTCCAGTTCTTACAGATGGGATTTTTAAAGACATTGTCCCTGCAGAGTTCATGCCAAGACTAGCATAATTCTTTATACGGGTGGTACTCAAAGTATGGCTAGTTAATCACCTGTATTATTATTATCTGAGGGGGAAAACACCCAGAGAATGAACTATAGTAGGACGTCCTTACTCTTGTGGAACGCCTGGAGATATATTGCGTACTCCATTAAGATGTGGGTTCTGTGAGCCCAGAATTGAACACAATGCCTGATAATAAATATTTGTCAAGTATTTGTTGTATAAATGAATGGTAAGTACCAGCTCTTGTCAAATACCCCCAAGTATCTCCACACTCTACTCCAAAGAAAGATTCAGAGAATGATACATAAAAAGATTAATAAAATATTTTAGTGATTGTTTTTCAAAGGAAAATTGGCTTGACCAGATTTTTATTCTTTGAGCATTTATTAAATTTGTTTTCATTCTTCTAGTGGTTCTAGAAGTTCTATAATTGAGGCATTTGTATATGAAATATTTTTTAAATCTTTAAAACAGAGGTGAATCTGGTAATAATAAATAACAAATATGTGTCAACTAAATGTAATTGATAAGAACCTTATTCTGAATATGTAAAACTGAGGCTGCAAAACAAGTACCAGATAGAAAGATGTACTTTTGGTGTATTTTTTTAGTTGAAAGAGGTTATAGATTTGGGGAAAAGAAGCACCTCTTAATCAACTAAACATATGAAATATTTTATTTAAGAATATATGTTAATCTCAGAATTTAAAATCTAAACTAATAAAAGGGAAATAGTAAAATTAACCGTTTCTTCGGGATGGGGTAAGCCACGCCTACTAGCCAATCAGAGGGATTCTATGCAAAATAGTCCAATCAAGATGGCGGAGGTGGGAGCTGGCAAGAAGCCACAGACTGCGGCCTCTGCCGCAAATAGAGGTGACAGCGGAGGGAGGGAGGGAGCAGTCAGTCAGCCCGGGGGCTTCGATGGGCCAGGATGGGTCCCAGGGAACACACGCACGGAGGCTGCTAATCCTCCGGGAGACCCACCCAGGCCCATCGCAGCCCCGGGGGTGGCCGGCTGGTCCAGAGACTGTGATTGCTTCAAACCCACCCAGTCCCATCGCAGCCAATGCGGGGGTGGGACCAGCCGGCAGCCCCAGGTGGGTCCAGGGGCACACGTGCAGGGAGGCTGCTAAGCCTCTGTGAGACCCACCCAGACCCATCGCAGGGGGGAGAGGGGGGGCAGCCAGCCGGCCTAGAGACTGTGATTGGTCTGGGTGGGTCCCGGGGCACACACGCACGCAGGCTGCTAAGCCTCGGAGCGACCCACTCAGGTCCATCGCGGGGGAAGCGGGACCAGCCGGCCCAGAGACTGTGATTGGTCTGGGTGGGTCCCGGGGCACACAGGCACACAGGCTGCTAAGCCTCCTTCGAACCCACCCAGGCCCATCACAGCCACAGTGGTGGTGGGACCAGCCGGCTGCCCCAGGGGCTGCGATGGGCCTGGGTGGGTCCTGGGGCACACACGCACGGAGGCTGCTAAGCCTCCTTTGAACCCACCCAGGCCCATCGCAGCCAATTTGGGGGTCGGACCAGCCGGCCGCCCGGGGGGCTGCAATGGGCCTGGGTGGGTCCAGGGGCACACACGCACAGAAGCTGCTAAGCCTCTGTGCATGTGTTTCCTATGACCCACCCAGGCCCATCGGAGCCGCAGCAGTGGTGGGCTG
>PVJC01038514.1:0-16718 GCA_004026665.1 Murina feae | reverse complement strand
AAATAGGTTTTCAATATCTTGCTCTTTCTCTTCTTCTGGCACCCCTATAATTCTGATGTTTGTGCGCTTGAAGTTGTCCCAGAGACTCCTTACACTATCTTCATACTTTTTGATCCTTTTTCTTTTTTCTTCTTTTTTCTTTTTGCTTGTCCCACTGGGTGGGTTTTGCTTCTTCATATTTCATATCTTTGACTTGCTTGCCAGTTTCCATTTTATTTCCCTATTATCTCAGCTAAACCTGGTTGGTCAGCATGGGTTTGGATACCGGCCCAGCTCTTCATCTTTCCTCTCAGGCCCCAGGTCCTGGTGTTTTGTTTTGCTAGGAATTCTTCTAGCCTACAAGTCTCCTGCCTTCAGCTCAGCCATAAAGCCAAGGAGCACCCAGTGTGAAAGACACAACCCATGCTGCATAAAAGCATGTTTCCTCCACTTTGCTGAACTGCATTTTTAAACGTTTGAAAGAAATAAAATTTTCTCATCATTCCCTAGATGAGAAAATCAACTGGTTCTAAGGGATCAAACAAGTTATAAAAACTGTTGGGATCATGTTCCCATGAGGAGCACTCTGAGTGATTATGGGACATTCTTCGGTAAAGGAGGCACCTTAGAAGATGGTGGTGACATCAAAACTCATCGCCAATGCCATTTTTCTCAACTGGAATATGACTATCCTTAAGGGGGTTTTTGTTATTGTTTATTTTATTTTATTTTATTTTTATTTTTTCTGCTGGCCCAAAGAACATTCCATTACCCAATGTTCTTACCTGAAATTATATTCTGTCTATGAAATAGAAAGAAAAAAGTTGCAAGCAGGAGAAAGGTTTGTGGGTTTTTTTGTTTATTTTTTTTTTTACTTTACCAGAGAAATGGAACTCAACTGGATTGCTTGAAAGGTTCCTTCTCTCTGATGGGTTGTACATAGTCAAATTGAAACGCATAGATTAAAGAAATGTCTCCTATCTAGTGTTGTTAAAGGGGCTAGACTAGGCTGGCATAGATAGATGGGGCTGCCCTCTGCATAGGAAAGCAGAGGTTGTTTACCATGCAAAGCCTGGATCCTATGAAGAATGAATGAGATAATGCAGGAATCAGAGCTAGATTAAGCTATGATTGATGATAATTGAAGTTTAGTACTGGGAAGAATTACCAGCCTGTACCTAAGTGTTTATATTTCTATAAATCTTTCTCTAAATTGTGATGTATTATCTATGTATTCTAGTAATGAACAGGCAACTAGTTTATATTAGTCCTTTAATACAAAGATATTTTTTAGGGAGTCAGTCAGAGATGTGTTCATCCAGCCTAGTTTCTCCTGCTCAGGTTTCCCTGCGAGCTTGGGAGGTCAAAACAAAACACCACACTTCATCTGCTGGTTGTTTCCAACTCCTTTCTTGGGAAAATTATACGTTTCTTCTGGGTAGGTCATATAAACCTAACACCCATGAACCATTACAGCAAACCGGAGCAATACAAAGGGCATGTTAGAGCAGGGCTGCTCAAAGAATGGTCTGTGACCTGATGCTAACGACAAAAGTACGGAAATGGAAAGTTACCAGTTGGAGCACTAGCTGGTTTGGCTCAGTGGGTAGATCGTTGTCCTATGGATTGAAGGGTCCCTGGTTGGATTCAGGTCAAGGGCACATGCCAAGGTTGTGGGCTCAATCCCCAGTAGGAGGCGTGCAGGAGGCAGCTGATCAATGGTTCTCTCTCATCATTGATGTTTCTATTTCCCTCTCCCTTCTTCTCTGAATAAAAATACATTTAAAAAATAAAAGTAAAAGGAAGTTAGCAGTTGGAGACTATTACAGCAATTGGATGTTGCCATGATACCCAAACTAATCCCATGAAATGAACTAAACTTGACTCCTTGAACATACTGTGAGGGTGGCTGGTCCAATTAGAGAAGGTGTCCCTTAAGGTGGAATACTTCAATTAAGCTCTAAAGGCTGTGTGACAATTATCTCAGGGAAGAAGTGGACAAAGAGTGTCCTCAGCAGAGAGAGCAGCCAGCATGGAGGTCCTGTGGCAGGAAAGAGGTCAATATGGCTTGGGTGCCATGGGAGAGGGACTTAGCTTGCAAACCTAAGACTGCTGCAGTCTACCTTTTACTTATACCATTCATCTGGCTCTCACTTCATGCCTTTCTCTTCGCCATAAACCAAGAATTCCAAGTAGTAATTGGATTTATGCCTGTTTTCTCGCTCAGGAAACCCTACATTATAATCCTGGCTTGCTCAAGTGACAGTTCTTTTTTGCTTCTGGGAACTCCTCCTAATCCTTAGCTGGGATCTTAGTGACGGATTTTATTTCCTTACTAGAGGCCCAATGCACGAAATTCGTGCAAGAGTAGGCCTTCCTTCCCCTGACTGCCAGCACCGGCTTCCTTATGGCACCCAGGACCCGGGCTTCTCTTGCAGCCATGGCTTTGTCTGGAAGGTTGTCTGGAAGGATGTCCAGACTAATTAGCATATTACACTTTTATTATAGACTAGGGGCCTGGTGCACAAAAATTTATGCACTCAGCCTGCCTCTCACAGTATGGGACCCCTTGGGGGATGTCCACCTGCTGGTGTGCCTGGTCAGCCTGGGTGAGGGGCTGAGGGCTGTTTTCAGGCTGCCCACAGCTCCCATTGACCCAACGTCCCAGCAAGGCTGACAGGAATCAGGTTTCTGGGGTTTATTTATCTTCTATAATTGAAACACTGTTGCTTTGAGCAGAGGCCTAGGCAGGCAATGGAAGCCTCCTGTTTGCTTCAGCTCTGTGGCTTCTATAATTGAAATATTGTTGCTTTGAGCAGAGGCCCAGTCGGCCTAGGCAGGCGGTTTCAACTCCATTGCTGGTGCAACAAAAGCCTCCTGTTTGCTCTAGCTCTGTGGCTGCCCGCCACCATCTTGGCTGGGTTAATTTGCATACAGCCACTCTGACTGGCTGGTGGGCGTGGCTTGGCTGGTGGGCATGGCTTAGGTGTCTCGGAATGATGGTTAATTTGCATATTACTCTTCTATTAGATTAGATTCTTGCTCATTGGACTAAATTTACCCATCCAGAAAGGTGCCACCTACCTCCTTTGCCTTACCATTCCTTTGGTTTGGTTAAATAACACTTCTGGTCAGTTGTCCCTGATACTAACTATGACTGCTTACTTTGCCTCCCATCTTGTATAATACCAAATGATAGAAATAGGTCAATTAGGGTTCAAATCCAATTCTGGTTCTTGCTACCTGTGTGACGTTGGGCAAACAAATCACCCTTTCTGATATTCAATGGCATAGCACAGAGGCTTATGGAATACTTAGCCTCTAGGGTTGTTGTGACCATTAATTAAGGCATTGTGTTTAGAGCATCAAATTCTCAGTGAATGATTCTTTTTTCCTTTTTCATAGCTATCCAGCTTGTGTGCGAAAGCTTAATTGATCAAAACAAAAATTAACCCAGATTAAAAAGGACACTGAAGCCACACCCCAGAAAAATGAGTAAAAACTCTGCTAATTATAATCTCAGCCCTCCTCATGGAAGATCTGACATAGACACATGTGTTTTTATTAACATTTCATTTAGTCAACATACTATCACAGAAGCCAGTCTATCTTCATGAACCTCTCTTTAACTTTTTTATTAGCTTATTAATGGGATTGGATAGATGTGTATCATTTAATGGGAGATTTTCCCCCTCCCTCTGAAAAGCATAACCTTCATAGATTAAAGAGATCATACATTTGTGTCTAGCCAAGGGAGGTCATCTGGCTGGTGCTGATGAGACGATTTGTAATCTTAAATTTTGCACTGCTGTGAAGTCTGGGGAGTGAAAGCGAGAGAAAGATAAACCAAGTTGGAAAAAGAAGACAGAGGAGAGGAGGCCTATGGATGAGAAGGCAGAGGCAAAGCTGGCCCTGATATAAGGAGAGGAATTGAACGTGATGTGCTGATGTGAGTCTGGGTCATGGGAAAGGAGGGCTGAGAGGTCAGACAGAGTAGCAACCAAGGTTCTTGGGATCACGGCTGACGGGTTGACAGGCAGGATGGGAAGGTTTCAAGTGAGCTGGAAGGTAAGGAATGCTTCTTGAATGCTTGTCACTGTGTGTGTGTGGGTACAGAGATTCAAAGGGTTCAGTTCTTGACCCAAAATAATTGATGATCTATGAGAGGAGAGGGACTTCCAGTACAATATTATCAGAACAATGAACCCGATGCTATAATGGAACTATACTCTATAAGCTCTGACCACAAAGATGTGAAGTGTTTCTTGGGAGGTCAGAAATGGCATCTCAGCGGGAGTGGCTGCCTTAGGTCAGTGCACCCGAAGCAGCCTGCGGTGGGGCTTTATTGAGGGTGTGCACTTAGAGGATTCAGGCAGTAAGGGAAGCAGGATGGGGCAGAGGAAATACCTATGCAAAGATGTGCTTTCAAGTTGCACCACAGAAGGCAAGGGGCCTGAGCTGTTATTCCGCCTCATCAGTCAACCATTGGTCCTGGTGATTGGCAGTGTGTGGCCACCTCTTCCCATTGGTCCTGGTGATTGGCAGTGTGTGGCCACCTCTTCCCATTGGTCCTGGTGATTGGCAGTGTGTGGCCACCTCTTAAATATCTCTAGGGGGTGTGGCTCCTGAAAGCCAAGGGCAAGCTCTCTAGAGACAGCAGCATAAAAGAGTGGTTTGCATTAGCAGCCAGTACCTGCAGCTACTGACAGATGAGGACAGCAGCACTGTACATGGGAACTGGGCGGGGGCGCTCACAGCACCTGCTGCAGTGACATTGGAGATGACCCCTTTGCTGCAGTTGGTTCCACGATTCCATGGAGAAGCCAAAGTGTGTGCAATAGCCCAAAAGAATAGATCAGTTTTCTTGAGAGGAGCTAGCAACCAAGTATGGCAGAGATAGGGGTGTGGGAGGGGTGATTGGTGATTGAGGCTGAGAGAATGGTGGTTGACAGTGTGGGTTTGGGAATTAAACAAATCTGTTGCTTACTGACTATGTGACCTGGAGCGAGATAAATGACCTTTCCTAGCCTCAGTGTCCTCACCTGTTAAATGGGTATGACAAGTCCTCTTTTCGGGATTGTTGTGAGAATGAAATGAAATAGTGGAATTAAACCACTGACCATAGGATCTGGGGCATACCACTTTCAACAAACAGTGTTCATCCCAATTATGATAAAGTTAAAAATACTGACTGATTTTAAAGATCTTGAATCTATTCCAAGGAGTTTGAATTTTATCCAGAAATAATGATAATGATAATGATGATGATTGTGATAATAGTAATAACACCAACAATGGCAGCAATAAGAACTAAGAAGCGAGGAGCCAGTGGCTGCCTCTAAAAAATAGTAGGAAATTTACAGGCCTGTACTTGAGGAAGAAAACCAGTTGTGAGGCTCTCTCAATAGGCACGAGGGTTAGAACTTGATTAAAAGTGTGGGCCAGGAAGGGACCAGAGCAAAGCCAATGAAACCTCATAGCAACAGGACTCAAACTGCACACTCAGGGCCCTGGCACCGCTGAAATCAGTCGCTCCCCTACACATAGTACAAACCCAGTAGAGGACAGCATCGTTCTCTGGCTAAGTAAGGCCTTTTAATGGAAAAGGGGCTTCGTGAGATGCAGGTGGCCCCTGGTGAGGATGATTTCAATGACGCTCGCGAGCCTCCTCTGTCACTTTTATTGAGTTTCTGTGTACTCTAATTCATTAATAAAGGGACAGAGGAGGAACCTGGGCATATTTTACTCTCTTCATTATCTGGAAGAGTTTCTCGATGAAACTCATTGAGCATAATTAAATTGCTGCCGCTGCCGAAAGCCCATCTCTATATAGATTGACCTTGGTTGCAATTCCTGATGAAAATGGGGAAAGACACTGGATTAGACTGGTCTTATAAAAGCCCTCTAGTGCTATAGAAGAAATCAAAAGACATATCTCAATAGATAAATATAAATGAAAACGTCCTGCTCAACTCAGCTGAATGACCACCTGCCCTCAAATGGTCAGAAGAAACCTCAGTACCTCCGGATGATACTGAGCTGGAGTGGGTGGTGTAGCACATCTCTTCCAGCTCCAACATTCTGACTCTACAGCTTCCTAAGTTATGCTTACAATAGAAGTTAATAGTTCTGACATTTACTGAGTCATTCCTCTGTGGCAGGTGCTTGTTAACCACATGGTATCTTTAGGTTTCATGGCCAGCATGTGCAGTAGCTACTACTGCAATGACCATTCTACAGACGGGGATACTGAGGATTGATGAAGTCAAATACAAAGGTGGTGGCGGTGGGGGACACTGAGATGAGGAGCCCGCTATACCTGGCTCCAAACTTTGTGAATTCTGATTTCTGTCCCTTGCCTCTTCACTCATTTTTAATCATTCTAATCTCCTGACATTCAGAAAAAAATGCCCTACCTGGTCATTTGTCACATGTCCAGGAAAAGTCCTGTATGTTTTCTAATCTCTCTGGCTGTCAATGAGCTATCACAGTGCTTGCCCTTCCCATGGACAACAGGGACATGATCTCACATCGTCCGCAGCTACCCTCTGCTTGTTTATGGGTGGATTCCTTGTCCCAAGCACAGTAACTGCCTGGAAGATAGCAACTCTCCTGCCTTTGTGTTTTCCTCTCATCACCCACCATCATGTTGATGCGGCCAGGATTCGGAAATAGATACTTTCGATGGGGTCACATTTTTCTAGGGTAATCTGATTGTAACTCTCCCATCTGGTCACTTGCACATTCCTCACTGGTGAATGTAAGTAACTCCAAGGATTTATTCTAGAAGAATGCGCAGGCTATTGAGAAATGATGACAAACACTGGGAAGAATGGCATCATATGTCATGTGACATGTGTACTCTTTGATAAGTATACATGTCCATTTATATTATAATTCAACTGACATGTAATGAGTGCCTGTTCTGAGGTGAACACTTTACTAGGAGTTATCAGGCAGCAATAACGAGGCAGAGTGTTGTCCTTATGAGTTTATCATCTAGTGGGAGACAGAATCAAAATAGGTAATTGCCTATATGTGCCTGTTCAGAATTTACTTATGACATTTTTGCATATTAATACATGCATTTTGATAGATGAATATGAACCTGTCTAAATATATGAAACACATGGCAAATTAATTTACTCATTCAACAAACACGTATGGAGCATTTGCTACAGTTCAAGACAATCCTTAGAGGTGACATATTCCCTTATTTCTGGGCAAGAGGCTTTTGATTACAGACAAGATATTGGAGTAAATTCGCAAAGATGTGCACCACTTCCCAAGGCTGAGCTTCCACGTGCCTTTTCATGCATCCCAGCCCTCGGGATGATTTCAATAGATAAGTGACTTTGGACACATTATTTAACCTCTACTCAATCTCACCTGGAAAAGAGAGATGATACTAATCCCTGCCTCATAGGGTTTCTGTAAGGAGTGAAAAATAGATTGCAGATTAAAGGCTTAGTTCAGGCACAATGGAAACCCTTAATCTACCAGCTATTACTATTAAAAATGTCGGAAGGTAGATGGGGAGGAGAGGAGTAGATACTTAGCAGTAATTACTGTCTGATGGTTCTGGAGACAACCTGCATGTTCTTTATGCCTTTCCCTCTCTCCCAGGAAGAGTGCAGAGACCCAGTGGGTGGGACCGGTATCTCTCGCCTGTTAGTACAAAGTGGGCGAGAAACAGCCCTGTTTCCAGGGAGCTAACATTTCCTTTTCCCCAAGCACCTTCCATGTTAGGATTTCAGAGCTGAAGTGGTAGCAAGATGCTAAGGAGAGTTCTTGATTAACAGGTAACTGGGGCCAGATCCACGCCCGGAGCAGGAGTCAATACTCTTGCCTGGGTGACAGGCTTGTTGGTTTCCGAGGCTCGACATCAAGAATGAACCCGAGATTTTAGCTGAGCCTGGAAATTAACAACTGCCTGCTACAACCAGAGAGGTGAATAGGGTTTACTCTGGTGAAAGTTTTAAAACTTGACAGTCACATATATGTTTCCTTTTCTTTTGTTGAGAGCTATCTAACCTCTGAATGGTCATTTTTACATCTCTTAATGCAATTCAAACTTTATATACATAGTAGAGCTTTGTATGTTAGCCTGTTGCTTGTAACGTAAGTCTGGCACACAGTAGACATTAAGATGTTGTTATTATTGTTTATCTAGTTAATAAAAAGGTGACTTTGACCTGCAGTGGCTCCATACTGCTATAAGATCAAGTTAAATGACCTCATTTTGGCAGTCACATTTTCTTATGAATTAAGAAATGGAACAATCACATCTTGAATATTCAGCTCCTTCTACGTTCCCTGACCCAAGTGAGTGTCCTCTTATGGGGCACCTTCCTCTTCAAATGCAGCCGGCTCACTGCCGCCTCCAGGCTGTCCTCAGGCTTGTCAACCCAAGAACGCACCATCTGACCTCCTCTCCCTCCCCTTTCCACCTGGCCATCTTTTAAATTTGGGGTGAAATGCCACCTACTATATTATGCCCAACATGATTCTTTAGCTCACACCGATTATCTCTCGTCTGAACTTAACTTAGTAAACATCTGTCTGTATCCCATGCTGCAGCCTTTGTTAATACAGACCATTTTCTTCCTTGCTTCTCACTTGGCACTTTATTTACTCAGCCAGATTGGAGGCTTCTGGAGGGCCAGAACCTATATTTGCTTTTTCCTAGAACATTCTTGCACCTTCCCTAGGGCACTGGGAAGAATATCAAACATTATATCACAGTGTAGTATACATAGCAAAGTCATTATAGATTTATTAGAGATTTGTTCCTTGTGGAGAAATAAGAGAGTGGAGGGAGGGAGGCAGAGAGGGAGAGAAAGATTTTCCTGGAAAAGATGATTTCTTATATCCTGTGAAAGTAGTTTTCTTGTTAATAGTAGTCCACTCTGAAGCTCCCTGTTCAAGGATGGAGTGCCCATTACAGCCATCTGCATAAATAATATATGCTAAAATGCTTCTCCGGGCCACAGATATTGACCTTGTTTAATAATTGATGATGGTGCCCTGGAACCGTGCTGACACAGGCTGTGCCCTTGCCACAGGCTAATATTTATAGCTCTTGTTTTCTTCGGCCTGAAATTTACCTAGATTTCTTTATGGAAGCATATTTTTCCTCCAGGGCTCTAATATGATGCTAAGAAACTAAATACAGAAAGACAAAAATAGTGCATATAAACAGGAGGAGTCTCGGTCTATCATTATAAAGAAAAGCCAAGCTTCTCTCCTTTGAATGATGTTTCTGACATGTCTTTTTGGTCAACATTTTTCAACATCTTACTGTTGCCACAGAAGAACACAAAACCGCTAAAGTTTAGTGAACACATAGGAAGTGCTAAGTTCTCTATTAAGCACTTTCTTGTATTATCTCATTTAATACTCAAAAGAGTTCCCTGAGGGAAAAACTGATTATTTCTATCTTGCAGATGAGAAAACTGGGATGTCAGAGGTTATGTGTTAAACACACCTAGTAAGTGGCAGTGTTATGATTTCAACATCAACAGTCTGAATCAAAACCTTATGCTCTAAATCGCTACGGCAAACCCACTTTCTGCTTCTACATCCACGTAGTGGAAACGGCTGGGTTTGCTTCCTCATCATCGCT
The DNA here is from genome assembly GCA_004026665.1 of Murina feae. Lineage (NCBI taxonomy): Eukaryota > Metazoa > Chordata > Mammalia > Chiroptera > Vespertilionidae > Murina > Murina feae. The sequence goes on along the minus strand of PVJC01038514.1, from coordinate 7,114 downwards.
TCTCATGGGGACAGCATTTCCGTTTCTGAGTAGAAACCATCACTGCTAAGCTTTCTGCCCACACGTGGCTCACAGTAACGGACTTAGCAAGGGGCCTCTGACCCAAGTCCAGTGTGAGGCTGGTTGCAAAAAATGATCTCAATTCCCCACCTTCCCTGTAGCCATGCCCTTTGCAACATGATCGTGCAGCTCTTTCCATCAAGTTCCTCCCAGTCTTTTCAAAGTGGACTGGCCTTGTGACTTGGGATAGCCAATGGAATACAGCAGAAACTGTGTGCGAATTCTCAGTCTAGACTTCAAATTGTCATGGGAATTCCTACCATGTCTCTTAGAACCACCCCCTGTCATGAGAAAAGTCGAGGCTAAGCTGCTGGAGGATAAGAGACATGTGGAGAAGAACCCAGTTGTCCCAGCTGAGGTCACTCTAGAACAGCTAGTCTGCCACTGCTCAGGCACACAAAGAGCCCAGACAAGGCCTGCAAAGCCCACTAATACAGCTGGCTGGTGAAAGGCCTTTTGAAATTTTGCTGTAGCTATTGGGGGGAAAAGTGGTATCTATTTACTGAGATGGCTAAGCTGAAATTGTTGGTGGTTGTTCTACCTGAGGAGAGGTTGCTTGAAAAAAAATGGCAGTGTAGAAGAAACAGATATAAAAGATGAAAGAAATACATTTCTGATCCTATTCTTTGATTACCTGGATTCACCAATTCCTGACACCAGTGTATTCTTAAGTTTTCTTATAACATGAGCCAATAAATCTGTCCCCCACACACACTTTAAAAATTTTTTGATTTATTTTGCTTAAAAGCAGTTTGTTTTGGCTGTTTGTTATAAACAAAAGAGTTCTGATTAATATGATAACTGTAGACCTCACAATAGCTTTTTATGAACATCATCAAATCCCTTACCTTTTTCTGTCCCTTTGCTTTCACATGCCCTCATCCTAGAATACACTCCGTTCCTACCTTACCCGTACCTTTATCATTCAAAGTCCAAGTCTGGCTTCAAAACCTTCTGAAAGCAGGGTTAAGGAGAAAATATTAATAGTAAGAACCAGATTAAAGACCCTGAGAATTGAGTAGGAAGAATACAACACTTTGGAGCAGATATGAGCTCAGGTCAAAATCATTAATTTATTCATTGAATGAGTAATTGCTGAGTAATTCCATATATTTAGGATGGTGCTAGATCTTGGGAATCTTGCCTACAGAGAAGGCAAAAAATATCCCTGCTTTTGGAAAGCTTACTTTTTAGGGAAAGCAACAGACACATGCACTAAATACAGAAGTGAATGGGCAAGATAATTTGAGTCAAGGATACAAGTTTTAACTTCAGTACAAGAAGGCAATAGGAGGAATATAAACTGTGCAGAACTAGAGTGGATGGCGGTCCCGGAGAGCTCTCCGGGAAGTGATATTGAAGAGTGAGCAGCAGCCAACTTGAAATCAGCAGAGGAAGGGGCATTCCAGGCAAAAGTAAGCCCAGTTTTTTTGTGTTTTAAGGAGAAGGGAAAAAATGTAGTTAAGTGAGGTGAATGTGGGAGGGCTTGGCAAGAGATGAGGTTGGTGAAGTTGGCCAGCATCTTTAGGCTGTGGTTAGTAAGGAGTTTGGATTGTATTCTGAGTGTGAAGGAAAGCTGTTGAGGGTTTTTCATAGGGGAATGGTGGGATCAATTTTACAGTTTTAAATTGTAGAAGCTATGTGTAGAATGGATTGTAGGATCAAGAGTGATTCCAGACAGACCTGCTAAAAGGCTCTGAGGCAGTTCAAGCAAGAGATGATGGAAGCTTAGATTACAGAGGAGGCAGTGGAGATGAAGAAAATAGCAAAGATTCAGGGTTGCCACACAATAGAAAGAAGGGGCCAGGAATAGCCAACACAGCATTATCACACACATACACTCCTAAATCTCACTGATAATCATATTGAATTTAAAGTCTAATAAAATCATCTAAGTTTAAAAAAAATGAGTGGCTATTTTGTACTTGTATACTTTTGCATTTCAAGATGATTATAAATTAACTACAGGCCCGGTGCACAAAAAATTTGTGCACTCGGTGGGGGGTCCGTCAGCCCGACCTGTGACCTCTAACAGTCTGGGACCCCTCGGGGGACGTCCACCTGCTGGCGTGCCTGGCTAGCCTGGGTGAGGGGCTGATGGCTGTTTGCATGCTTGCCAAGCCCCCCAGTGGGGACCCTCACCCCACAGGGTGTGGCCAGCCTGGATGAGGGACTGAGGGCCGTTTTCAGGCTGCCCACAGCCACTTCAGGGTTTGGGTCTCTACTGGGGTGCCTGGCTGGAAGCAGGTATCTAGGGTTTATCTTGTATAATTGAAACTTTGTAGCCTTGAGTAGAGCTCAGGGCCCACAGGGCTCTGGCTTCCTTCATTGCCTGGGGCAACTCCAGCTCCGTGGCTGCTGCCATCTTAGTTAATTTGCATATTTGCTCCTGATTGGTGGGTGTGATGGAGGGTTAATTTGCATATCACTCTTTTATTAGATTAGATGATAAATACCCAAGACATATTCAGACTCACATGCACACATATATTTAGCTGTATAAAACTAGAATCATCATGCTTTTTACCTAAATTTATCTGCTTTTACACTTGATATTAAATTTATTTACTCAACAAATATCTGTTGAATGCCTACTGTCTGCCAAGTATGTTTTTAAAAAATGAGGATTAAGTGGGGAACAGCAGAAAGAAAAATTATTATGACCCTCATGAACCACACTTCCCGATTTGGAGAGAGAAAAATAAGTATGGTAACTAGAATATGTATATTTCAGGTGGTGGTAGGAGCTAAGGAAAAATACAAGAGAGTGTTTGGAGGTCCTGACATTTATTAGAGCTGGAAGCCATGCCCTGAATCCATTATTTTAAATAATTAACCAAACATTTTAATAATTCCTCAATATCCACTATGTTAACTAAACTTTTAAAAACCTTATTTTTAATGACAGCATATACTACTGTATTTAATACTCCTACTGATTTTGGACATTTTGATCGCTCCAATTTTATCTATTTTAAATGATCATATAGTTGACCCTTGAACAACATGGGGCTTAAGGGCATCAATCCCCCATGCAGCTGAAAATTGGGGTATCACTTTTAACGTTGCAAAAACTTAACTACAGTTGGCACTGTGTATCTGCAGCTTTGACATCCATTAATTCAACCAACTGCAGGGAGAAAATAACATATTTGATCCGTGGTTTGGAATCCACAGATGCATTGGCTGACTATACTAATAGCCCATTGTTGACTGGAAGCCTTACTGATATAACAAGTCAATTAACACATATTTTATGTGATATGGATTATGTGCAGTATTCTTACAATAAAGTGTGCTAGGAAAAAGAAAATGTTCAGAGAATTACAAGGCAAAGAAAATATATTTCCTGTATTTATTGGAAAATTTTGCATTTAAGTGGACCCATGCAGTTTTAATCCATGTCGTTCAAGAATCAACTGCGCACAATTCTCTAGAGACACCTAGGTCTCCTGACTTTCCTTCTGCATAAACTTATCTGGGTCTGCTGAAACCTGTACTAAAGTACCTTCCACAAGGTACTTTATAAAGCGTTATAATCTGTATTCCAAACATCAGTGTTGGAGAATGTCTTACTCCTGAACATTTCTGCTTTATGAGACCACAGAGGCAAGAAAATACTGTCAATTTTAAAAGATCTTACTACACTTTTTTTTGTAACTAGGAAAGCATACAAGATTCCCTGAGCCCATTATCAGCATTTTAAAGGAGGGAAAATTGAAAATCAGAGGAAAGAAATGACTTGACTAGATCATCAGAGAACTAGTGACATCTGAACTATGTTCCAGATTATCTCTCAGTTCAAGCCTTCTTCCACTCCTTGATTTAATCTTTTTCATCAAGTGGATAAACCTTAAAGTGTTCAAGGAAATTTCCTGTATAGCACCTCCCGGTCTATGCACCATGGTGTTCTGTGAGACTCTTATTCTAGTGCACTGATCTAGGCAGCCAGCCAGTGCTCAGCACCAAGGAGAGCTCCAACAAGCCTGTGGCCCTTGATGTTCTTCAGACTTTGAAGCTTATGTTCCTGAATGATTTAGGCCTCTCTTTGGGGAAGAACTTTCTAAACCTTAAGAGATCTGACATATTTCACACCTATTTTAAAATTTCTTAATTTCCCCCTCCCTTCCTTCTGCTGAAAGAGAAAATCTTATACCTAAACTCTCAATTCCATCTTCTCACCACCCCACCTTGACATAACAATTACCTGCAATTTTCCTTATTTTATGCTGCACTCAGCCCTTCTGCCTACCAAGGTTTTGCTTATCACGATCAAATCAATCTCTTCTGCTCCTGTCCTTATTTCTGTTTTCACTGCTGTCTTTACCTCCATCCTATCTCCATTCACCACCAAACCATGTGAAAGCTCAATCCACACCTACTGCATTGACTTTCACTACAGACTCTCTCCCTTTCCCTTGAGATCTGATGTGTGCCATGCTTTCCTAGGCTGAATTGCTCTTGCATTATCAGGAGTGTTTTCTCAGTTCTACTCTTCTCTCTCAGTTCTACCCACCTACTGACCTTGGTCATCAATTTTTCCTAATGGAATCTCTCTTCCTTTTGTCATTAAGCTGATGGAACCCTCCAGCTTTTCCACCTGTTTCTGTTTCTTCTTGGTTGATTCTTCTCTCTCTGGCTTTGTGCTAACTAAACACATATGCGTTCTGAGGGCCTGGTTTCAGGACCCATAAGCTGTCCTGTCATTTCAATATTTTTAGCTTGATGTTCAGATCATATTGATAAGTTGCTGCACTTTGGACATGCACAACAATGTCTGAACCATTGCTCTTATTTCCTCTTGCCTTCATTTTCCAAATATTTACCATCACCTTCTCCCAATTAGCAGTCAATATCATACCCTCTATGAAACTTTTTGAGTCTCCCAGATAAAAACTCCACCTCTTTCTGAAATTAATTTACACTTTATTTATACCTCTAGCATGAAATATTTTATAAAGTGGTCATTTGAATAAGGCCAGACACACAGTTGGCCATCACCAACAATCTTCTTCCTCGATGGAATAATAGAATGAAGGAAAGATTCAAAGATACTTTGTTCCCTGTATGTTTGTGTAGAACTGCAACCAAATAGCACATGCACAGCCTGTAACCACCAGGATCCTGAGTATAAATTGCAGTTTACCTCCATGAGACCTCATGCATCAAGCTCTGGGTGTGTTTTGTGCCATTCCCCACCCCCACTCCCTTTTTGGAGAATGATGAATCAGACTCATCATGGTATTCGATTAATTCCACACCGCTGACTCCCGAGGGAGTTTGTACCCAGTGTCCTCTAACTGATGATCAATCATGCTCTTGTGTTTGGAACCCAAGGCAGCAGGCCTGTGACATGCTCTAGGTTGTCGAACAGAGTGTGTCCCCATCCAAGCAGGAAAGGTTCCAGTGACCTTTGATGGCATTTGAGAGAAGTCATTTGCTCTGGTGTTTCTGAGGCCATATTGATCTCTGCCTAGGATTCAATTTTAGACAAATAGGCGACATAATTTATGTAAACTGGGCAGGTAATTAAACTCTCCTCCCAGGCAGAAAGGTCACAGCAGAATATTTAAACTTTCATTCCTAAGTGGAATCAGTTAGCTAAAAAAAGAAAAAATCTCCTTGGGACTGTCATGTTGCCAACCACTCCCCTATGAATTTTATGACCCAGATTATCTTCCTAAGAATAGGCTGGAGTTCCGTTCACAGAAGTTGCTATAAGAAGGTGAGAATACTCATTTAGCACTAAGTTTGCATATTCAAAATGACTGAGGGGTGGAAACTTGGTGTTAGATTGTGAGGAAGCCGTTCAAAGACTCTTTCAGAGAGATTTCTAAATAATATTAGATTTAAATTAAAAATGGCAAACACTGCATAAAGAATTTCCTTCTCCCCTCCTCCACAAACCATTTGAGTAATTCGCCCATATAATGTCTCATTATACTTAAATAATTATATTCATTTTCTACAAACAAGAACAATGTCCTGTATAATCATGAAATAACCGTCCAAATCAAAAGCTAACATTGGTACATTACTATTGTCTAATCCTCAGACCCCATTTAAGTTTCTCCAAGTGTCGTAGTGCTAGCAAAAAGACGCAGTCTGGTGTTGTCCTTAGATTTCACATCTATTTAGTTTCTTTTAGTTTGGGACAATTTCTCATTTTTTATTTTATTGGGGGGGGGGAGCTGACCACAGGCCAGTTATTTTGTAGAGTGTCCCTTGCTTTGGGTTTGTTTGGTGTTTCTTATCAGATTCAATCTGTGCCCCTTGGGCTGGGAATATCACTGAAGCGATGTTGTGTCTGTCTGCTTGTTCATGGTTTCACTGGTTCCAGTACCGGGGATGTTAACTTCAATCACTTGATTAGGTGGACCCTGCCATGCTCCTCCGCTGTAAAATGATTCCTCTTTTCATTGTGGTTACTGTGTCTTGAAGGGAGGTATTATGTATGAAACTATGTAAATATCGATGACTCATCAGCCTTTCTGTTAATGCATTCACGTATTTACATCAGGGTAGACATTTGGATTCTGCTTTTATTCAACAGATTATCATCCATTGCTTTATTATTTTCTGATGCGCTGTGATTTGACCAGTGGCACCCCTTTTGAGCTGGCCTATGTGTCCCCTCAATGTGTCGCCATCCATCTTTGAGGACTTCTTTATATTCAGGAAAGACGTTCCAGGCTCATTTTGTGCTTTTCCTGTCCCACCCTGGAATCAGTCATTTTTCTCCATAGAAACTCTGGTCATTCCTTTTATTGGAAAACAGTGGTTAGCAGCCAAGGTCTGAGTGCTGTGTGTGACCGTTGCTTTTGGAATGACACTGCTCTTAGTCCCCTTTTGTATTCAGAGCTAAGGAATATGTCACATACCTTAGATATATATGTGTACCCATTTACTTCCTACTCATTTCTGTATGGATCTTGTTGTATATTAAAAGCCATGATGTTACATCCATACCTCCAAATCAACATTACAGAGTTCATTCTAATTTTCTTCCTTTGGATATCTCTCTCTCTCTCTCTCTCTCTCTCTCTCTCTCTCT